>JZKD02S1673687.1:0-24747 GCA_000966675.3 Picea glauca | reverse complement strand
TTTCTGACCATAAATGCCTTTCTACCCGTTCAAGCCATCGGTTGAATGGTTATACTGTCTCTAATGACTATATTACTTCGCCATGGCGAAGTGCCATGTGACGTTGTTCTAATATTTCGACGAAGCTCCAATTTTGCAAATTTTCCTTCTGTGACGTTCCCTCGGGAACCTTATGTAACTTTTCAATCTTAGCTCTCTTCTTACTTAGTTTTCTAGCCTTCTTTCTAGTGAGATTCGTCTCATAATTCCTTTTTCCATTCTGATTCTTATCTTCTTTTGGCAGAGTAACTTCACACTGTTGAGGTTCCTTCCTAGAAATCAAGGGCAATACTTCATCTGTATATGGAATAGGTACTTCAGTATTTTGTGGGTCTTCTAGTGTTCTTCCAACTTCGACATCCAAATCTCTGGTTGGTAATAACTTCACTTGGTTCTCCCGTTCTTCAATCAAGTGTGCAATCCTCCTAGTCATGAAATATTTTAACTCTTTCTTCTTCTGCTCTAGGATTTCCTCTTCTTTTCTTCTGGCCTGATCTCCTTCAATCCAAGGTTTTCCTAATAACATATAAAATGGGGCACTGTTCTGAATAAATTTAACAACTTCAAATTCTTCCTCTGTCGAAGTTCCATGAGCACTCATAGATATCCTGGTAAGTCTTCCACATAGGGTTATCAACTTTCCTCTGAATAATCCTATTCCTCCCAATGAAGGAATCATATTAGGCTTTCCTATAGCTTCCCAAGTTCTTTCTGTCATGATATTCACTTGTGTTTCCTTATCCAGAACACAGTCAATGCCGAAGTCTCCTATTCTTGCTTCAATGTACTCTTTTTCTTTAAAGACCTATGATAAAATGACATGTTGGTGATCATTCAGGGTTTCTTGCATTTGCAGTAATACTTTCTCTGATCCTTTCTGGGGTTCTGTCATAATCTCAGTTTCTGGATCTACCTTAGGGTTTTCTTGGTTCATATTCATTCTTTCAACCTTAACAATCATTCTAGGGAAATCCAATACTTCATGGTCCAGAGCTTTACAACAGAGGAAACCAGGTATCTTTCTAGGTCATTCCTTTGCCAAATGTCTCGGTCTTCTGCAATTGTAACAAAGGGTTAATCCTCTCTTTCTCTTAAATGATCCCCAATATCTTCTGTACTGTGCGCTAGGATCATGGTAGCTAACCTGCAAAAAATTCTTTCTAGGATCATGCATCCATTTGTTAGTCCAAACATTCTCTCTATGCATAGGTATAACATATCTTTCACTATTCTTATCAGATTTATTCATATCAAATCCTCTTTCTTCTATCAGTGCCTTAGTTTTCAAGCTAGGACAAATCCTATCAAACATACCTAGATGCATACTTTAGAAACAAAAATTGCCACTAATCTTACCTTCACTAGAGCACAAAGCTTCCAGATCTTAAAACTTTTCACTATTCTTACCTTTATCAGAGCACAAAGCATTCAGATCTTACCTCTTTTCTTCAGATCAAATTTCTTTCTATAGAAAAGAGCTTCACAAATCAAGTAGAATACTGCGCACTAGAGTGACAGATCTGCGCACAGAGATCTCACAATTTCAGGTCAGATCTTTGCACAAAGCTTCTTTTTCCTCAGTTCCCAACAATTACAGTTTCAGTTCAGATCTTCGCACAGAGCTTCTTCTTCCTCAGTTTCCAACAATCATAGTTTTAGGTTAAATCTTCGCACATAGCTTCTTCTTCCTCAGTTCCCAGCAATCACAGTTTTAGGTCCCGGCAACAAAACCATTTGTTGGCACAGGGGCAAACCCAGGGTTCAACGCTACAACAATGCACCAACAAAACTGTAACTACCGACCCTTTCGACAACACCTGCGAAGCAGATGAAGTCTCACCCGAGGTAGAGGCAGGGGTGGTTGCAGGACTCTAGTGTCTACAGCTTTAGCTGGGACACAGATCTATGATTCTAATCACTTAACAGAGCACTCAACAATTATATTTATCAATACTCAGTTCTTAGTTACAACACAGTTAAAACCTGATTATAGCACAACCTAGTATTCAACCAGATCTAGCATCAAAAAACACTTAGCATGACAAAACAGATTAGATCTTAATAGATTCAACACTAAGCACATGCATATCAGTCAGATCTAACATCCATCCATATTATTAAGCACTAAGCATCGACATATCATTCATATATATTAAAGAACTAAGCACATTAACATATAATCACATCAATACATTGCACAAAGCAGAGCAACACAACATGTACATGGTTCACCCCCACCCTAGGGCTATGGCCACCAACTCTTTGTCTTCTTTATTATCTTCTTCAATAGGTTACATGCACAGAGCCTCAAAAACCCTACTCCGTAGAAGACATGAGATCTATGCATCTTGCTAGATCCTCCTTCCCTGAGTAGATATAAGCATGTAGCCTTCCACAGTCTTACAATGACTTGCACTTAGCTCTGCAAGTCTCAAACAGTATGCACCAAATCACTTACAACTCTTGATCACATAGATCCAATTCTAGCACTTAGCCACTTGTTTCTCTATATCCTCACTACATCGCATTAACATCTATTTATACATACAAAATAGGCCTAAGCATGGGTGAACCCATGGGAAGACATTCCCATATCTGTTACATAATCCCAAATCCAAAAAATGGCCCTAAAAGGGGTCGAGATCTCGCGATCTCCTCTTTGTCTTGCGCTCTGCCTTCAAAAGCCCGTCGAAGTCTCAAAATTAGGTCAAACATGACCAAGAATAATCAAAACTTGGTCAAGGGCCAACAATAGTTCTGTGGACGTAGCCCTAGGGAGAGGGTGAACCATTTATATCTTGTTGTTGTGTGTGATTGGTGCTCTGTTCTTTTCTTTGTTACTCTGATGATGCATTAATATGTTAGATCTAATATATAAATGTGTGAAGTAGGTTTATCTTTGGAAAGAATAATCTGATCTTTGTGCGTGGTTGCCTTGATTCCACTTGCATTTCCTCTGGTTGTAAACACCTGTGTCCTGCAACCCCCTATTGCTACTTCAGGTGAGACTGCATCTGCTTCGCAGGTGTTTCCTAAAGGGCTAGTAGTTAGGGCTTGTTGGTGCACTATTAGAGAGGAACCCTAGGTCTGCCATTGTGCCAACAACGCCCTCATCAACCACTTTATGGAAAATGTTTCGAGTAAAATATTTTGTGGTGTAAGACACTACTATCTGAAATGCAATGTGGTAAGGAAGATGCGGTTTCAAGTCGGCTGGATAAAAAATGATTGCTCCCGGGTTACAAGTCTCTGCCGATCTCAAGGTGGATAACACAACTTTTATCTGCGAAGGGAAACTCTAGAGGACTTCCAAAGCAGACATTGCGCAAGGGGTTTGTGCCAAATATTCCACAACAGAGTAGTTCTGGGCGGTCCACGTGTTTGGATTATGAGAAGCCTTTTTAAGCGCACCTTTCGGGGTGTGAGTCATCGTTTCATCTGTCATCTTCTCAATCTAGAGAGGAGTCGATGGGTTCATGGATTCTTTTCCCTTTTCAATAGAGTCCGACATTCCTTAATATCAGGTCCTGGTCGCTATATTATCCTCGACATTCATCATATAAATATTTGCGACTGGGTTGTTATTGGTAGTTGCAGGGGGTCCCTGACTGCCCCCTTCCGCGCTTGAGGATGCTGAAGCCTGAGCCATGTTTTTCCCATGTGGAAATGGGTTCATCAGCACAACAGGCTATTGTTGCACCAATAGCTTCTGAGCTTCTGCAAGTCGAGGGCACATATGAGTCAGGTGCTATTCCGTGCAAAGATTACATGGATACTTCCACTTCCTTTTCTCCGTTTCCCCCCCGCCAACATTGTTGGTAGCCTTTTTGTCCCCTTTACCCTTCTTGTTCCGTTGTTCCTTCTTTCCCTCAGGCTGTTGGTTGGCCTTAGGGTTTGTTGATTTTACACTGTGTAGGTTTGATGCTTGGGTAAGAGGAACAACTGAACTTGAGGTCTGGCTGGCCACAGTCTATTGTATCAACAATTGTTGCAATTGATTTGACAACAGATCAATGAACTTTCCTTACGCTGAGCCCACAATACCATCGGCATGAGGTCTAGACTTTTTCTTGTCCTTTTTGAGAATAGACCATGATGCATCTAGAAAAATCTCATAGAATATGCTAGACTAAGAGTAGATTAGTTCAAGCTGTTGCGCTCTCATAATCGCCTCCTCTTCTAAAAACACTCTAGAAGTCGCTACGTCCTTGGATATGTAAGGCACCAAAGACTTCAGGAACCACTCCAACAAGAAATCAGGAGGGACCTGGACCTTAATTAAGCTTTTTCGATGCTGCCATTCTCAGATATGATCTGAGATGTGGTTGGCCTTAGTTTGCTCAGAGTTGGACAACAATTCGGTGCCGACATCGTATCTCACAGGTAACTGGAAATGGTTAAAAAAGACCATCACCAAGTCATTGAAGTAAGAGTACCTCGAGCGATCGATCTCAATATACTATTTTGGGACACCACCTATAAGAGTGCATTGATAAATGTGCAACTGGATGGAGTCGTCCCTTAGTGAGTTTGACGAGCACCATAAGTGAAAAGTTGTCACGTTATCACTTGGATCTTCGCTAGGCTTGCCTTCAAATTTTAGAATATATGAGAGAAACTTAGTCGGCATGGGGGGCCAACATGGATCATGACAAATTGGGTCGTTCAGTAATATCGTCAAGTATGGAATATGTAGCGTTGCCGGAAATGATATTTTAGGTTTAGTACTATTTACAAGAAATGAGGGTCATGGAGTTTGATTGGAAGCAGGTTGCCAGGAAAAGTTGGACTGCTAGCCAGGGTTCTGGTAGAAACCGTGGCCTTGAACAACATACAAAAAATACGTCTGTTGGGGTATCATCAATTGAATCCCATAATTGGATGACATAGATTTCACGGGGATTGCTCCCTACGTTGTGTTCCAAGGATTTTGGAAGGGGATGCCCTCAACCGATCCGATGGGCGTGGGTACGAAGCCCTGCCCAGGGTTCGATTGAGCATGGAAGGGGTTTCCCTTGACCGACATCCCTTGCGAGGGAACTGATCCCTGCCAAGGATTCCAAAGTCCCTGAGTGGATAAAACTCTAGTTGTCGCTCCCTGTGAAGGAATAATACCTTGCATGAGGTTTTGTTGCCAAAAACTGGGGTCCCCCCCAACCAAGACAACAACTAAAGAAAAAGCATTTTTCCCAAATGCGCCGAACAAAGAGAATGACATAGATCCCATCGATGTTGTATAAGATGAAGGTACTAAACTGCTTGCTCCAAAAAAAATATAATAAGAATTCGACCAAATTGGTTGCTGAAAATAACCACCGAGCGAGGGGGATGGAGGAGGTATATGACCCCCACCATAAGGGATAGAATTAAAGGGGACTGAAGTGCCCTCGGTTGATCCTTGCATGAGAGCGTTTGAGCTCCCTACCCCAAGACCCAGGGTCTATAAGGCGAATTAGGTAAGAACTGAGTTCGAATCAAAGCCAGACATCCCATATGAAAATGAAGGGCCCTTCGTACTTTGAGTAAACAAAGCGGTGGTCGAAGCCGATAACGGTATCAAACCACTTATCGAATTAGAAGAAGTCGAGACCACTATGGTATGGAATGGAGAAGGTGGGAGAGGAGGTAGGATGTCCCCTGTAGTAGTAGCTGTAACGAGAGTATGAGGACTCCCAGATGAAGTAGAAGCATTTGCTTCCATTGCCGCTTGTAAGACTAGCTGGCGCTCAGAAGGTGTCAACTCAGGAGGGACAACTTGAATCAAAATCGACACCGACAAGTCAGTAATTAGAGGGTTGGTTGGCGTGAGAGCTTTTGCCTCAAGGTCATAAATGGTAGGTTCCTCTCGAGTTGAAAAGTCTCCTCACGGAGCAGGCTTGAGCACAGTTTCCTGCAGCCCAGTCACTTCGAACGAACCTTGTTGGTCAAGTCTTCACCATAATGGTGGTGGAGGTGGATCCAATGTAACTGACGATAGGCCTCGAAGCCTTCGCTATCGATGGAGTTGTTGATCTTCCACCTAGTGAAATGATCAACCGACACAATAAGGCTTAAATAGAGTTTAAACACCAAGCACACACTAAAAAGTTTCCTAAAGACAAATCAAGCAATCGATTATTGTTGGGCCCTTCATTTTGAGAAATAATTGTGCAAGTTTTGAGTAAGAACAAATTGTGCAAAATCCATCAGAGGCTGGGAGAAAGAGAAACATAAAGCAGTTATGGAAGCTAGTGCAACGTCGACGAAGCAAAAAATGGTTGCAATAGAACAAGAAATCATGCAAATCGAGAAGGAAAACACAACCCAACTATATATAGGACTGAACACAATTGTGAAAGGGTTTTTGTTATTATTGTTGTTCACATGTTCATTGGTTCATCGCTCTGTAATTGGTTCATTAGTTCGTGAGTTAGTCAGCTGGGTTGAGTTGAGTTAGGTTGGTCTGAGTCACCCAAATTTTGGGATTAGCTATTGATAATTGTTGTAGGTTGGGAAAAAGACACGTCTGAGTCTGTAATGGATTAGAAATATCAACTAGAGGATTAGAGCTCTATGACATGGGTCTAAGAGCCAAGAGTCTATACTGAGCCCTACTATTTAATTATGAGTCTGTAATCAGAGAAATATCCTAAAGATAATATGAAGCAAGACTGAAATTCAAAATATGTTGTGTCTTTACGTGCTTACTTATGCATTGCAATATTTCCTTTATGGTTTATGAGTTCTATTTGATGGTTTGACGTTTGAATGTTTTCTCGTAACATAAGTAGGTTGGATTCCTACATTTATATGTTTTAGATTTGTTAATGTCTCTTGCGCAAGAACATGAATGAGTTCTGATTGCTCTATGGATCCTCTTTGGTCTTCTCCCTACCCTTCCCTATATATCAGTCTCAGCAGTGCTTTAGGTGAGACTTCTTCTCTTCGGAGGAGATGAAAATTCCAATGCTCTAGACTACACAGTACCTTTTGTTGGTAATCTGAGAAGGACCCTGGTCTGATCAAATTCGCGCCAACAAAATGGTTCCGTTGCTGGGACCTGTGTAAAAAGGGAACATGTAGGGAGAATGCTGTCGCCAATCCATATATCTAGCATTGATCAATGGTGGGAAAGGAGATATGACACCTGTTGATGGGTCCTAAATCCCTTGATTCAACAGTAGGAACCAAACCCGCCACCGAGGCCCAATTAGACTCTGCATCATTTAAAATGGAATGGTTCTCTATATCTTGCGATCCGACCAATTTATCGATGGGATTTTGTGTTTTCTTTTGAAGCCTCTTCCTTCAGTTAGGACTGTTTTATTCTGTATTTTCTCTTGGGTGGGGCTGATATGAGAGATGCAAGCCAATATAAACCAACTTGACAATCAATGGGATTAAGTTTTAACTACTGGGGAAGAGGTTAAGCTTGGGATAACCCGCTGCTCAACATGCAGACAATTACTCTATACCACATGCCTAGTACTAATACATTAACCATGTGAGAATCCAATTACTGTCTGAGAAACTAACTATCAAAAAGAAAACACATATGCAACAAGATGATGGCAAGAAAAATAATTCATCTACCATAACCATTCATTACATAATAACACAACGATTTATCTTCATCGTTAAAGAAAAGAACATCAAAACATTGCACCAGATAACTTGACAACAAAATTAATTGCTCTTACTCATTACTGCATCATTCATGAAACATGATAGGGAGTAGTTCTTCTCCAAATCCAATCACATGCATCTGACTAAAATAGTTTGTCTTTGGTCCAGAAGGACTTTTCTATTCATAGCAGTCTCAAAATAATTCTTAACAACCAAAAAGAAAGAGTTCTTACAACAACCATCGACCCTTTGCTAATTGGCTGATGTCTTTATTTATAATATAGAATTTTAACCGAAACTAACGACTAATTACAGTTTAAACAAAACAAAAATCGCCACATCATGCTATCTTCTAACAACTTCCTTAACAGTCGTCCTGAGATACTTCTTGGAAAGGATGACTACTCCCGTATTCAGTCCAACTAAAAAACAATTTTTCACAAGTTTGGGCCCATGGAAATATATGCTATTCCATTGGGGCCGCATATATTCCATTGATGTCTACTGCATGCGCCCTATACTTTACTAAACTGGAGTTCATCTGCTGTAGCATGGTTCGGGCTTTGATCAGATGTTTTGTGAATTGTCGTACTTGCCCACGCTTCGCATCGGCTATTTTTATGAAATATTTGATCCATAACGCATCTTGTTCGGCATGCCGCTTGACCACATCGCTCAAGCCAATGAAATTATCCGGGGTGCCGAACTCGGGGAGTCCAACATCCTTCATTATTTTGTTAATTTTATCGTAGTGCTTCTTACACCTGGTCCATTTTCCTTGATCTCTTGATGTGGGTCCTGAGACATCTTAGCCCAGTACTCGGATGATCGCTTCATGCGATTAGGACTACTCTTTCCTATCACCTGAATTCCATGTTTTTCCTTATCTCGGCCTTGCTGGTCTGCCTCAATGTACTCGAGTCTTTCTACTACTTGCTGCACCCTTTCATACCATCACTCCATCTCCTTGCATGTTGCGAGTGCCATGAGAGTGTCCTCCTTGAACTTAGCGATGTTTTCGGTTAACATGTGTCTTTCCTTCTTAAACTCGTTGTAAACTCCTAGAAACTCACCTTTCAGATACACATCAGTCTGCGTGGCACCTTTGTAGTATTCGACAAGATGGTGCAAGTGCTCGAGCTCTTTTAGGGTGACAACTATTTCCTTTTCATCTCTCCTGGCTTTGTCCAAGGTGGCCTCTGAGAGGGATTTTCCTACACCGATCAATTCAAACGTCTGAGCGTCTGTTGTGTTGATCAAGTTCTCCTATGTAGTAACTAAGATGGAGTGATCCAATGAGATTCTTATTTTCTTCGCAGTCCTTTGAACAATGGCCTTTCTCTTCTGATCGTAGGAGATCACATAGATATCTGCTACCTCATATACTGGCTCTGGTATCTGTTGATCGCCCCATGTTAGTTTGTTTCCCAAACTACTGGTGGTGTATATTTGTTCAAGATTGGATTCTCGAACTTCCTTGCTGTACCTTGCGGGTCTGAATCCTACTTGTCACTCGTCGGGGATTTGAGTGTTGGGAAAAATGGAGGTGTCAGGCATAGACTCATTACATATTTGCTCGTCGACCCCAGAAATACCGATTTCCTTTTGCGGGGATCCTTTCTTTGCCTCATCCAGTTTGGGCTCGTCATTCAGATCTGTTTCAGTTTCTGATTCATTGGGTTCCTTTGTGCCGAGACCACTTTCAGATTCTTTTTTCTCTTGCGAGACCTCCTCATCTTAAACCTTGGGCTTAGGGGAGGAAACTTTCTCGGGACCCTTTTCCTCTTGTACATGCACAGGGGAGTTGTGAGATGGTTCTGGGATTTCGTCGTCGCTATATATATGTATAAGTTTATTGAGGGGATTAGGTGCTCATGTTTCTATTGACACCCAACCTGTCGCTGTTTGACTTGTCCTATCCACAGGGGAGTTGACTGACCATGTTGTGGATCCAGTGTTTCCTAACCCGTCGGTGTTCCCGAGGTCTGTGGAATCGGGGCCGCTTGACACCGTCGGGCTTCTTCCTTGGGTACCAGTTAGAAGCGTGGGCGCTATGATAAGGTACATATTATCCTGCATCCATTTCATTAGTAGCTGGATTTTCTGGTACAAAAGTGCACCCATATCTTGTGCAACTTGAACTTCAGGGGAATCCTTGATTTTCACTGGGGATTCCTGATAAACTGTCGCCGCCTCGATGCCCTCTTGGGGATCGCCTATTCCTTCACCAGGCTCAGATGCTACAGCTCCTTCCCGAGTCCTGAGAATTTATTGAGTTGTCTGATCCAAAGATGTCACTTGCTCTTCCCAACTCATAGCTTTGAACCTGGTCCTTCGAGGATCAACCCTCCTTGACACCACTTCATCCCAATCTTGAGCGTTTTCAGTGAAGATTTCATCTTCGAACTGATCATGGGCATAAGGCCAACATGATGATACCTGTGATGCATGTTGTAAGACCAGTCCCTTGGGATCATGTTTGCGGAATCGACCGGTGAGGAACTAGAATTCTAGTTGACTCAACCCTTCTTTCTTAGCATGTGCGGTATCTTTGACCATGTAGAAGCCAATATGAAATCCATACGGGATGAAGGCGCGCTTCTTATCCTTTACTAAAATGGCATTGTATCCTTGCAGGATGTCTTGGTAGAAAATTTCCCCTAACACTAGTCGGTCAGGAACATATATGGGTAACAAATGGGGTTCCCCCGTGGCTCCGAAAACCCTGATGTAGGTTTTGCGCTCGTCTAGATACCAGTGACCCATTTTGGATATAACCTTTTTTTCTTCTTTTGACAGCCTAGAGCACTCTTTCCTGAACAACAAAAAATAGATACATGCAATGAACTGGTCACAGATACAGGCATAGTATTTTTTTGTACCTGTTATCCCATAAGGGCATAGGTATACATGGACTGGGAGCTCCGAGGAGTGCCAGTTCAAGTTCATTCCAAAGAAAATGTTCCTGGTGCAGATGATGTCTAACAGATACAAGGCCATGTAGAAGGAGGGGGTTTCCCCCTCTTTTGGCATTTGGGCTTGTGTTATGCAGGTGCTCAGCTGTTTGGAGATGATGGCACCCCAATTGAAACCCGTGCATGAAATGGCCACCGTATAAGCTAGGGGAATCCAAGCCTTTGAAAACCGGGAGAAATATTTCTCCCCATGCAACCTGCAGAGAAGATCCATCAATTATATGTATGGTTCCCTTAGATTGGCCGTTAGGTACCAGCCGATAGTCCGATTCGTGAATTTTTTGTCTTCCCTCCACCACGACGCCATGATTTTGTTGGTATCGTGTGATGCATAGAAACTCAGAACGAAGTCAATGCTCAACTTTTCTTTCGACTCCCTGAGTTTTTAGTAACTCTCAACCTCTAATGGCAAGAATACCCCGACGCATCCACCATTATCATCATTTATTAAAAATTTATGCGCGTCGGTGTGGTCAATGAGCCACTTTAGGAGCTCGATGCAAGGAAACACCAAAGTTCTTCTTGCCACCATGTGTAAATAAGCCCTACGTATGTTTGGGAGGACATCATCATCAAGCTTCCTTGTATTAGGATCGCTGTGCAGGGTATACTCAAGGGGTTCTTCTTTCTTGATTTTCTTAAATAATTCTTCCTAGCGAGGGAATGTTGTTTTGGCTCCAATGTTTGCCTCTGTGTCTTCGAAGGCCAAAGGTTGGATGAAGACCTTCTTGGAAGCTATCTTTATGACAGGCACCGGTTTTGGGGAAAATTCTAATTGTCTCACAACTGCTGGGGAGGATCCCTCTACTACTTCTGGTTCTTGTGGCTTTGGCACTCTTGGGGATTTCCTGGTGGAGGGTTTCTTCAGGGGCATTGTTCCTGCAATTAAAACAACCCTTAAACATNTGGACGTAGCCCTAGGGAGAGGGTGAACCATTTATATCTTGTTGTTGTGTGTGATTGGTGCTCTGTTCTTTTCTTTGTTACTCTGATGATGCATTAATATGTTAGATCTAATATATAAATGTGTGAAGTAGGTTTATCTTTGGAAAGAATAATCTGATCTTTGTGCGTGGTTGCCTTGATTCCACTTGCATTTCCTCTGGTTGTAAACACCTGTGTCCTGCAACCCCCTATTGCTACTTCAGGTGAGACTGCATCTGCTTCGCAGGTGTTTCCTAAAGGGCTAGTAGTTAGGGCTTGTTGGTGCACTATTAGAGAGGAACCCTAGGTCTGCCATTGTGCCAACAACGCCCTCATCAACCACTTTATGGAAAATGTTTCGAGTAAAATATTTTGTGGTGTAAGACACTACTATCTGAAATGCAATGTGGTAAGGAAGATGCGGTTTCAAGTCGGCTGGATAAAAAATGATTGCTCCCGGGTTACAAGTCTCTGCCGATCTCAAGGTGGATAACACAACTTTTATCTGCGAAGGGAAACTCTAGAGGACTTCCAAAGCAGACATTGCGCAAGGGGTTTGTGCCAAATATTCCACAACAGAGTAGTTCTGGGCGGTCCACGTGTTTGGATTATGAGAAGCCTTTTTAAGCGCACCTTTCGGGGTGTGAGTCATCGTTTCATCTGTCATCTTCTCAATCTAGAGAGGAGTCGATGGGTTCATGGATTCTTTTCCCTTTTCAATAGAGTCCGACATTCCTTAATATCAGGTCCTGGTCGCTATATTATCCTCGACATTCATCATATAAATATTTGCGACTGGGTTGTTATTGGTAGTTGCAGGGGGTCCCTGACTGCCCCCTTCCGCGCTTGAGGATGCTGAAGCCTGAGCCATGTTTTTCCCATGTGGAAATGGGTTCATCAGCACAACAGGCTATTGTTGCACCAATAGCTTCTGAGCTTCTGCAAGTCGAGGGCACATATGAGTCAGGTGCTATTCCGTGCAAAGATTACATGGATACTTCCACTTCCTTTTCTCCGTTTCCCCCTCGCCAACATTGTTGGTAGCCTTTTTGTCCCCTTTACCCTTCTTGTTCCGTTGTTCCTTCTTTCCCTCAGGCTGTTGGTTGGCCTTAGGGTTTGTCGATTTTACACTGTGTAGGTTTGATGCTTGGGTAAGAGGAATAACTGAACTTGAGGTCTGGCTAGCCACAATCTATTGTATCAACAATTGTTGCAATTGATTTGACAATAGATCAATGAACTTTCCTTACGCTGAGCCCACAATACCATCGGCATGGGGTCTAGACTTTTTCTTGGCCTTTTTGAGAATAGACCATGATGCATCTAGAAAAATCTCATAGAATATGCCAGACTAAGAGTAGATTAGTTCAAGCTGTTGCGCTCTCATAATCTCCTCCTCTTCTAAAAACACTCTAGAAGTCGCTACGTCCTTGGATATGTAAGGCACCAAAGACTTCAGGAACCACTCCAACAAGAAATCAGGAGGGACCTGGACCTTAATTAAGCTYTTTCGAYGCYGCCATTCTCAGATATGATCTGAGATGTGGTTGGCCTTAGTTTGCTCAGAGTTGGACAACAATTCGGTGCCGACATCGTATCTCACAGGTAACTGGAAATGGTTAAAAAAGACCATCACCAAGTCATTGAAGTAAGAGTACCTCGAGCGATCGATCTCAATATACTATTTTGGGACACCACCTATAAGAGTGCATTGATAAATGTGCAACTGGATGGAGTCGTCCCTTAGTGAGTTTGACGAGCACCATAAGTGAAAAGTTGTCACGTTATCACTTGGATCTTCGCTAGGCTTGCCTTCAAATTTTAGAATATATGAGAGAAACTTAGTCGGCATGGGGGGCCAACATGGATCATGACAAATTGGGTCGTTCAGTAATATCGTCAAGTATGGAATATGTAGCGTTGCCGGAAATGATATTTTAGGTTTAGTACTATTTACAAGAAATGAGGGTCATGGAGTTTGATTGGAAGCAGGTTGCCAGGAAAAGTTGGACTGCTAGCCAGGGTTCTGGTAGAAACCGTGGCCTTGAACAACATACAAAAAATACGTCTGTTGGGGTATCATCAATTGAATCCCATAATTGGATGACATAGATTTCACGGGGATTGCTCCCTACGTTGTGTTCCAAGGATTTTGGAAGGGGATGCCCTCAACCGATCCGATGGGCGTGGGTACGAAGCCCTGCCCAGGGTTCGATTGAGCATGGAAGGGGTTTCCCTTGACCGACATCCCTTGCGAGGGAACTGATCCCTGCCAAGGATTCCAAAGTCCCTGAGTGGATAAAACTCTAGTTGTCGCTCCCTGTGAAGGAATAATACCTTGCATGAGGTTTTGTTGCCAAAAACTGGGGTCCCCCCCAACCAAGACAACAACTAAAGAAAAAGCATTTTTCCCAAATGCGCCGAACAAAGAGAATGACATAGATCCCATCGATGTTGTATAAGATGAAGGTACTAAACTGCTTGCTCCAAAAAAAATATAATAAGAATTCGACCAAATTGGTTGCTGAAAATAACCACCGAGCGAGGGGGATGGAGGAGGTATATGACCCCCACCATAAGGGATAGAATTAAAGGGGACTGAAGTGCCCTCGGTTGATCCTTGCATGAGAGCGTTTGAGCTCCCTACCCCAAGACCCAGGGTCTATAAGGCGAATTAGGTAAGAACTGAGTTCGAATCAAAGCCAGACATCCCATATGAAAATGAAGGGCCCTTCGTACTTTGAGTAAACAAAGCGGTGGTCGAAGCCGATAACGGTATCAAACCACTTATCGAATTAGAAGAAGTCGAGACCACTATGGTATGGAATGGAGAAGGTGGGAGAGGAGGTAGGATGTCCCCTGTAGTAGTAGCTGTAACGAGAGTATGAGGACTCCCAGATGAAGTAGAAGCATTTGCTTCCATTGCCGCTTGTAAGACTAGCTGGCGCTCAGAAGGTGTCAACTCAGGAGGGACAACTTGAATCAAAATCGACACCGACAAGTCAGTAATTAGAGGGTTGGTTGGCGTGAGAGCTTTTGCCTCAAGGTCATAAATGGTAGGTTCCTCTCGAGTTGAAAAGTCTCCTCACGGAGCAGGCTTGAGCACAGTTTCCTGCAGCCCAGTCACTTCGAACGAACCTTGTTGGTCAAGTCTTCACCATAATGGTGGTGGAGGTGGATCCAATGTAACTGACGATAGGCCTCGAAGCCTTCGCTATCGATGGAGTTGTTGATCTTCCACCTAGTGAAATGATCAACCGACACAATAAGGCTTAAATAGAGTTTAAACACCAAGCACACACTAAAAAGTTTCCTAAAGACAAATCAAGCAATCGATTATTGTTGGGCCCTTCATTTTGAGAAATAATTGTGCAAGTTTTGAGTAAGAACAAATTGTGCAAAATCCATCAGAGGCTGGGAGAAAGAGAAACATAAAGCAGTTATGGAAGCTAGTGCAACGTCGACGAAGCAAAAAATGGTTGCAATAGAACAAGAAATCATGCAAATCGAGAAGGAAAACACAACCCAACTATATATAGGACTGAACACAATTGTGAAAGGGTTTTTGTTATTATTGTTGTTCACATGTTCATTGGTTCATCGCTCTGTAATTGGTTCATTAGTTCGTGAGTTAGTCAGCTGGGTTGAGTTGAGTTAGGTTGGTCTGAGTCACCCAAATTTTGGGATTAGCTATTGATAATTGTTGTAGGTTGGGAAAAAGACACGTCTGAGTCTGTAATGGATTAGAAATATCAACTAGAGGATTAGAGCTCTATGACATGGGTCTAAGAGCCAAGAGTCTATACTGAGCCCTACTATTTAATTATGAGTCTGTAATCAGAGAAATATCCTAAAGATAATATGAAGCAAGACTGAAATTCAAAATATGTTGTGTCTTTACGTGCTTACTTATGCATTGCAATATTTCCTTTATGGTTTATGAGTTCTATTTGATGGTTTGACGTTTGAATGTTTTCTCGTAACATAAGTAGGTTGGATTCCTACATTTATATGTTTTAGATTTGTTAATGTCTCTTGCGCAAGAACATGAATGAGTTCTGATTGCTCTATGGATCCTCTTTGGTCTTCTCCCTACCCTTCCCTATATATCAGTCTCAGCAGTGCTTTAGGTGAGACTTCTTCTCTTCGGAGGAGATGAAAATTCCAATGCTCTAGACTACACAGTACCTTTTGTTGGTAATCTGAGAAGGACCCTGGTCTGATCAAATTCGCGCCAACAAAATGGTTCCGTTGCTGGGACCTGTGTAAAAAGGGAACATGTAGGGAGAATGCTGTCGCCAATCCATATATCTAGCATTGATCAATGGTGGGAAAGGAGATATGACACCTGTTGATGGGTCCTAAATCCCTTGATTCAACAGTAGGAACCAAACCCGCCACCGAGGCCCAATTAGACTCTGCATCATTTAAAATGGAATGGTTCTCTATATCTTGCGATCCGACCAATTTATCGATGGGATTTTGTGTTTTCTTTTGAAGCCTCTTCCTTCAGTTAGGACTGTTTTATTCTGTATTTTCTCTTGGGTGGGGCTGATATGAGAGATGCAAGCCAATATAAACCAACTTGACAATCAATGGGATTAAGTTTTAACTACTGGGGAAGAGGTTAAGCTTGGGATAACCCGCTGCTCAACATGCAGACAATTACTCTATACCACATGCCTAGTACTAATACATTAACCATGTGAGAATCCAATTACTGTCTGAGAAACTAACTATCAAAAAGAAAACACATATGCAACAAGATGATGGCAAGAAAAATAATTCATCTACCATAACCATTCATTACATAATAACACAACGATTTATCTTCATCGTTAAAGAAAAGAACATCAAAACATTGCACCAGATAACTTGACAACAAAATTAATTGCTCTTACTCATTACTGCATCATTCATGAAACATGATAGGGAGTAGTTCTTCTCCAAATCCAATCACATGCATCTGACTAAAATAGTTTGTCTTTGGTCCAGAAGGACTTTTCTATTCATAGCAGTCTCAAAATAATTCTTAACAACCAAAAAGAAAGAGTTCTTACAACAACCATCGACCCTTTGCTAATTGGCTGATGTCTTTATTTATAATATAGAATTTTAACCGAAACTAACGACTAATTACAGTTTAAACAAAACAAAAATCGCCACATCATGCTATCTTCTAACAACTTCCTTAACAGTCGTCCTGAGATACTTCTTGGAAAGGATGACTACTCCCGTATTCAGTCCAACTAAAAAACAATTTTTCACAAGTTTGGGCCCATGGAAATATATGCTATTCCATTGGGGCCGCATATATTCCATTGATGTCTACTGCATGCGCCCTATACTTTACTAAACTGGAGTTCATCTGCTGTAGCATGGTTCGGGCTTTGATCAGATGTTTTGTGAATTGTCGTACTTGCCCACGCTTCGCATCGGCTATTTTTATGAAATATTTGATCCATAACGCATCTTGTTCGGCATGCCGCTTGACCACATCGCTCAAGCCAATGAAATTATCCGGGGTGCCGAACTCGGGGAGTCCAACATCCTTCATTATTTTGTTAATTTTATCGTAGTGCTTCTTACACCTGGTCCATTTTCCTTGATCTCTTGATGTGGGTCCTGAGACATCTTAGCCCAGTACTCGGATGATCGCTTCATGCGATTAGGACTACTCTTTCCTATCACCTGAATTCCATGTTTTTCCTTATCTCGGCCTTGCTGGTCTGCCTCAATGTACTCGAGTCTTTCTACTACTTGCTGCACCCTTTCATACCATCACTCCATCTCCTTGCATGTTGCGAGTGCCATGAGAGTGTCCTCCTTGAACTTAGCGATGTTTTCGGTTAACATGTGTCTTTCCTTCTTAAACTCGTTGTAAACTCCTAGAAACTCACCTTTCAGATACACATCAGTCTGCGTGGCACCTTTGTAGTATTCGACAAGATGGTGCAAGTGCTCGAGCTCTTTTAGGGTGACAACTATTTCCTTTTCATCTCTCCTGGCTTTGTCCAAGGTGGCCTCTGAGAGGGATTTTCCTACACCGATCAATTCAAACGTCTGAGCGTCTGTTGTGTTGATCAAGTTCTCCTATGTAGTAACTAAGATGGAGTGATCCAATGAGATTCTTATTTTCTTCGCAGTCCTTTGAACAATGGCCTTTCTCTTCTGATCGTAGGAGATCACATAGATATCTGCTACCTCATATACTGGCTCTGGTATCTGTTGATCGCCCCATGTTAGTTTGTTTCCCAAACTACTGGTGGTGTATATTTGTTCAAGATTGGATTCTCGAACTTCCTTGCTGTACCTTGCGGGTCTGAATCCTACTTGTCACTCGTCGGGGATTTGAGTGTTGGGAAAAATGGAGGTGTCAGGCATAGACTCATTACATATTTGCTCGTCGACCCCAGAAATACCGATTTCCTTTTGCGGGGATCCTTTCTTTGCCTCATCCAGTTTGGGCTCGTCATTCAGATCTGTTTCAGTTTCTGATTCATTGGGTTCCTTTGTGCCGAGACCACTTTCAGATTCTTTTTTCTCTTGCGAGACCTCCTCATCTTAAACCTTGGGCTTAGGGGAGGAAACTTTCTCGGGACCCTTTTCCTCTTGTACATGCACAGGGGAGTTGTGAGATGGTTCTGGGATTTCGTCGTCGCTATATATATGTATAAGTTTATTGAGGGGATTAGGTGCTCATGTTTCTATTGACACCCAACCTGTCGCTGTTTGACTTGTCCTATCCACAGGGGAGTTGACTGACCATGTTGTGGATCCAGTGTTTCCTAACCCGTCGGTGTTCCCGAGGTCTGTGGAATCGGGGCCGCTTGACACCGTCGGGCTTCTTCCTTGGGTACCAGTTAGAAGCGTGGGCGCTATGATAAGGTACATATTATCCTGCATCCATTTCATTAGTAGCTGGATTTTCTGGTACAAAAGTGCACCCATATCTTGTGCAACTTGAACTTCAGGGGAATCCTTGATTTTCACTGGGGATTCCTGATAAACTGTCGCCGCCTCGATGCCCTCTTGGGGATCGCCTATTCCTTCACCAGGCTCAGATGCTACAGCTCCTTCCCGAGTCCTGAGAATTTATTGAGTTGTCTGATCCAAAGATGTCACTTGCTCTTCCCAACTCATAGCTTTGAACCTGGTCCTTCGAGGATCAACCCTCCTTGACACCACTTCATCCCAATCTTGAGCGTTTTCAGTGAAGATTTCATCTTCGAACTGATCATGGGCATAAGGCCAACATGATGATACCTGTGATGCATGTTGTAAGACCAGTCCCTTGGGATCATGTTTGCGGAATCGACCGGTGAGGAACTAGAATTCTAGTTGACTCAACCCTTCTTTCTTAGCATGTGCGGTATCTTTGACCATGTAGAAGCCAATATGAAATCCATACGGGATGAAGGCGCGCTTCTTATCCTTTACTAAAATGGCATTGTATCCTTGCAGGATGTCTTGGTAGAAAATTTCCCCTAACACTAGTCGGTCAGGAACATATATGGGTAACAAATGGGGTTCCCCCGTGGCTCCGAAAACCCTGATGTAGGTTTTGCGCTCGTCTAGATACCAGTGACCCATTTTGGATATAACCTTTTTTTCTTCTTTTGACAGCCTAGAGCACTCTTTCCTGAACAACAAAAAATAGATACATGCAATGAACTGGTCACAGATACAGGCATAGTATTTTTTTGTACCTGTTATCCCATAAGGGCATAGGTATACATGGACTGGGAGCTCCGAGGAGTGCCAGTTCAAGTTCATTCCAAAGAAAATGTTCCTGGTGCAGATGATGTCTAACAGATACAAGGCCATGTAGAAGGAGGGGGTTTCCCCCTCTTTTGGCATTTGGGCTTGTGTTATGCAGGTGCTCAGCTGTTTGGAGATGATGGCACCCCAATTGAAACCCGTGCATGAAATGGCCACCGTATAAGCTAGGGGAATCCAAGCCTTTGAAAACCGGGAGAAATATTTCTCCCCATGCAACCTGCAGAGAAGATCCATCAATTATATGTATGGTTCCCTTAGATTGGCCGTTAGGTACCAGCCGATAGTCCGATTCGTGAATTTTTTGTCTTCCCTCCACCACGACGCCATGATTTTGTTGGTATCGTGTGATGCATAGAAACTCAGAACGAAGTCAATGCTCAACTTTTCTTTCGACTCCCTGAGTTTTTAGTAACTCTCAACCTCTAATGGCAAGAATACCCCGACGCATCCACCATTATCATCATTTATTAAAAATTTATGCGCGTCGGTGTGGTCAATGAGCCACTTTAGGAGCTCGATGCAAGGAAACACCAAAGTTCTTCTTGCCACCATGTGTAAATAAGCCCTACGTATGTTTGGGAGGACATCATCATCAAGCTTCCTTGTATTAGGATCGCTGTGCAGGGTATACTCAAGGGGTTCTTCTTTCTTGATTTTCTTAAATAATTCTTCCTAGCGAGGGAATGTTGTTTTGGCTCCAATGTTTGCCTCTGTGTCTTCGAAGGCCAAAGGTTGGATGAAGACCTTCTTGGAAGCTATCTTTATGACAGGCACCGGTTTTGGGGAAAATTCTAATTGTCTCACAACTGCTGGGGAGGATCCCTCTACTACTTCTGGTTCTTGTGGCTTTGGCACTCTTGGGGATTTCCTGGTGGAGGGTTTCTTCAGGGGCATTGTTCCTGCAATTAAAACAACCCTTAAACATGTGTACAGAAAAGAATTGGGTTTTGAACATAAAAATGAAGCGTAAAACATCATAAGTGTGTACATACCTGTAATGCTTGCTAAGATAGTTGTCTAATACTCATTGAACTTTGGTCGACCTCTCCGGATTGTTAGCCTTGCTCCTCTATTTGTTCTGAAATCTTTGCCATGCGGAATAGGGTCATACACAACGACTTCAACAACATATAACTGGAGAGACTCTATCCATCGTATCAACCAGTTAATACAACTAATAAATGCAATTCAAAATAAACTACTGTCGGTTCTCCGCAATTAAATCCTAACTGGTTGATGACGGAGGCATGGAGGCAGATACATTGTATCAGAAAGCTAAAATGGATTCCTTTGATTCGCACATGGATTAGCAACTAATGCGTGATCCACAATATTATTCATACTTTAAATGAGTCGTACCTAACGGATCCATGGGTAAAACGTCTAATCACATCGTATATCTCTAGCGTGGAGGTCGGGGATCGACACTTTAAAATGTAAAATTAATGTGTATTTTATTTTGTAACTCTCCAATGCCGAAATGATGTCGGGTGTCGGCAATCGGCGATACCACTCTTCCCTTTTCCCGATGCTTACCTTTTCGCTTTCATGTCGAAGCTGAACGGATCGGTCTTCAGCGATACTTCTGCCAAAGTTCAATCGTAAAAATAAAGACTTTCATCTACCGACACCGATGAAGATCGATGTTCGGCTATTTTAAACTTCTCAAATGATTTTCATCACCTTTAACATTTACCGATGCCGAACTCCTAAGTGCGTCGGGGAAATAATTAGTGTGCCGATTCCTTAAGTATCTTGTTAAGGACCCTTTAATGATTAAGATAATTCTTTGTTGTATGTTCAGGCAGGATTTAGAAAATTCAAACATGAACATAAAAAAAAAGGTGCAAGTATTGGTTTCATACTGAAGGCAAAACAAACAGTGTAAAGGATCAAGTGGTACCCAAAAGTAAAAAATGAACATAGAATTTTAGGGTGTGTTGAGTGCTCAACAAATGGTGATTCACTGGGCAAAAGAAGAATCTCTGTTCCTCCTTTGTTTTCTTTGACCCTGACTCATGACCTGATTTTATTTATTTATTTTTAATTTTTTATTGGAAGTATTGTTTTAGGTCTTGTCCATTTACTGGGAGGGTATCAGGTTCTCCCCTTAGACTTTTAAATCGATAAGTTCCCACCCTGATTTTCTCAACTACCTGGAAGGGTCCAAGCCATAGACTCTGAAACTTAGAATGTTTCCCTTTAGGTTCATTTGCTCTGTCCAACTTCAGGACTAGGTCTCCTACTTGAAAATTATTTTCTTTAGACTTATGCTTATCGAGCCATCTTTTGACTATTTGTTGGTGAGCTAGGAATTTCGACTTAGCCTTTTCTCTCTCTTCTTCCAGCATGAGCAAAGTGTTAATCCTTTGTTTTATGGTTGATGAGGGTTCTTTGCTGGAATCTTGGGCCAATTAAAGAGACATGAGGTAGAGTCCATTTGGGAGGATGGCTTCTTTCCCATAGACCAGAAAGTATGGGGAACTTCCTAAGGTTTCCTTAGGTGTGACCCTATAGGCCCATAGAGAATTATAGAGTAGATTATGCCAATTTACTTGGTTATCCATCACCATATTCTTTAATATCCTTACCAGTTTTTTATTAGTTGATTCAACCACGCCATTTCCCTGGGGATAGTAATTTGTGGAGTACTTAATTATGATTCCTTTGTCGAGAGAAAACTCTGTCAATAGGGTTGAAGAAAAGTAAGCTGCCTTATCGAAGACCAGAACAGAAGGGACACCGAACCTCGTGATCAGTTGCTGCTCTATGAATTGGATAACCACCTTCTAGTTCACATGAGTCAGAGGAATGGCCTCTTTCCATCTCGTGAAATAGTCAGTGGTAGTAAGAATGTACTTGTGTAGTTACGAGGAGCTAGGTGTGATTTCTCCTATGATATCCAACCCCCACTGCTCGAAAGTCCGAGAGATAGTAACAAGTTGGAGTGGGACCGCCGCTCTTTTCTCCTTCCTAGCACTTATTTGACAAATCTTACAGTTTCCAGGGTTTACCACTAAATTAATTCTAAAAACTAAACCCTAAATAGTAAGAAATCCTTAACAATAATAATATTACCTCAAATAAGATAATTCAATCCTCTTTTCAACTAATAACCAACCTACAACATAGTTTTTAAAGGTAAAAATATTTCTTTAAGATAATATTTATTATTATTTAATTCTAAATTAAACTAAACTATAAATAATATTATTATTAAGATTACCTCTAATATAATTAAAATCACACCTTTAATTAACCTAAAATACTAGCTTATAACATTATTATACTAATTAAATTATAAAATTAAAAATTAAAAATAAACTTGTTTCTAACTAATTAATACGAAAATCATTTAATAAACCCTAAGATTTTCACTGAGCTGACTCTCTAGGTTTCCTACACTCAACCAAGTAGTATTAATATAGGTTCCCCTCTTGCATTTCCCCTCAGGCTATTATGTCCTAAAGATGGATCCTGCTGTGGATCCGAAACGTCGACAAATAAAAGACAATACTGTGGTTCCTCCGATTAATTCTGAACATAACTCTCACCATAGAAACCTTAACCATCAGACATTCAATTTCTTGCAAACAGACAAGGGAATGATGTTGGAAGATGCTCCAGAATCTACCAAACAATTGTGAAGGTTGCTATTGAAGATTTCAAATGTTAGGAGTAATGGGGGAACAAAAGGTTTTTCCTTTCTATCTCCCAAATAAGTATTCACAGTTGGTTTTCCCACCTGATCTGTGTGGGTCAAACTCCTTTCTGGGAAATTGCCCATCGTCTGGTTTTCCACAGAGCTCAAGGCCTATAACAGAAAGTCTTTCTGCTGAGGGATCTTACATATGTCCATAACTGAAATATCGACCTTTAGCTTCTTCAAATATTCGACCACATTGTAATATAGTTTGGGCGACTCTTGGGTATGAATTCTTATAAGATTTTTACTGAGAGCGAAATATGTTTTCAGGTGGTCGGGATTTAACTTACTTCGAGCCGGGCGGACCCTTACTGTGCGTCTGTATCGCCGAAACTTCCACGGGTTGTTCTCGAGACTCAAAAAGATCGTCGGAAGGCATGATTAGGTCAGGATCCCATATCAACATGGCTGTATCTCGTGGTGGGTCAACTTCTTCCTGGTCAGCCATATTCATAACCGAACTTCTTGGCTATTCGGCTAGGGAGACTTCATCTAGAAAATAATTGGCCATCAAATTCATGGCATGTACCCATTGAGGGTACATTCCTGATGAGAAGTATAGAAAGAATCAGACGTGACATTCCCTAGATCGATATTTAAGTTAGCGGGGGGCGGTTCAATTGCTTTGAAAGGGGAGTTTCTTTTAAACAAAGGCTTATAGGGCCTTTGGCCTTGGTTTCCCTCCCCTGCATTTCTCTTCATGTCTATGATTTCGTTTGATAATTTCT
Organism: Picea glauca; assembly: GCA_000966675.3. Taxonomy (NCBI): domain Eukaryota; kingdom Viridiplantae; phylum Streptophyta; class Pinopsida; order Pinales; family Pinaceae; genus Picea; species Picea glauca. The sequence continues at coordinate 988 of JZKD02S1673687.1, read as the reverse complement.
TAACCATGCGTTGTAGATCTTCAATATCACCATTACCTTTGTCGGGAGTTTGTTCAATCGGTTTTTCCGGAGGTCTAGTCAGAAGGAGTCCTCTCCTGGGAGGGGCCTAGCTTTATTTTTTCACTAAGGAGACCTGGCCCTCTTTACATCCTTTCATCTGGAATTCTATTGTCTTGGAGCTGGGAGCGCGTTGGCATAAACCTCAATTTGCAGCTCTTGGGTTGGTTTTGCCGTGGGTTAGAATTTTTTTAAGATGGTCATGAATCTCTGATTGAAATCTTTGACCCTCTCTTTCAGACTCATGGTGGTTGCGAACAACTCAGCCATCAGAGCTCTTGTAGTAGTTTCCTCTGCAAATTTATCTAAAAAATATTTCCAGAACTTAGTCCAGCTAGTTATCGATCCTACTGGCAAGTTGAAATACCACATGGAAGCTGAATTTTCAAACGTGTAGGGGAAGAGTCTGCAGACTATGTCTTCATATTGAATTTTCATAAGTCTAATCACGAGTATGAACTTCTTGATATGATCTTAAGGTAATCCTGAAGTTTCGGGGTCGTACTTAGGAAGCAGTTTCTCCGGATGCCGGGGAAGATTATGTACTCATCCAGGGATGACCACAGCGTCTCCGGCCAACCATGGCTGATTGTTCTAAAGTGGGATTTTCCTTTCTTCCTCATGGTTATTATTATCTTCCATATCTTCGGAATATGAGTCGAACTCTTCTTCTTTCAAAAATTCATTTGGCTCGGAGACATTGATGGCTGTTGTTTCAGGTATCAGATCGAGAGATCTTTGGATTTTGGTAATTGTGAAATCTATAAACGTCATCGGGAGTGCTAACCACTGGTATGATTTGTTGTTTTCTTAGAGGGAGGATGGGAGCTAAGGAAAACACATCGATCTGCCGAGCGTAGGCTCTAGTGATTCTTCTGAATTGATTCACTTCCTCGTGAGGAAGGGCGTAAGGTATTTCAAGGTGAAAAGG
>JZKD02S1673686.1:775831-799226 GCA_000966675.3 Picea glauca | reverse complement strand
TTAAAATCTCTTAAACCACTTTGACTACTTTGACCTTTTGGGGCTTCTAGATGACATATGAGGGTCCTCCAACTTCGTAAGGCCATAACTCTCAAATCGTAAGGAGTTATGTGGCGTTCCACATACCAACAGAAATGGAATGACATGTACTATCCATATATAATAGTATTATCTGAAAATATATCATAACTCATACTGTTACCCATCAAACAAACTTGGGTCTGTTACCCAAACATGTGGTCTCCAACTTCTCATGGCCATAACTCTCTAACCGTGAGGAGTTATGTGACGTTCCACATACCACCGGAAATGGCATGAAAAGAACTATCCATCTAGGATAGTTTCCCTGACAAATTCACTATCCTTCATCTCATTATTACACAATTAATCATGGGTTCTCTTACTCTGCAAAGCATCTTCCCGTGAGGGCTTTCACCATAAGGGGAGCACTTTGGAGTTCATCCATATTTACTTCTTATCAACCATGAAAAAACAATAATGAGTGATATTTACATCAAACAATATTAGGTCCATTACCCAAACCTTTGTGCTATGGGACTTTCTTCAAGGGTTGACATCAATGACAACCAACCTTAATCAACAAATATGTTATTTTAAATTTTTAATTTTTAAATCTTGTTTATGGAGATTTTTTCATTTCCATTTTTAATGTAAATTAAAAAAACAAAGTTAATGAATAAACATTTTTTCACATTTTCAATTTAGGAGTAGATTTTCATTTGTGATGGTATGAGTGGTCAAGGCTACAGTTTCAATGAGGTCTTAATTTTGACTCAAAAAATAAAATTGGTGTTACTCGAAACACCACCTTTCAATTTGAGGGTCAATTTTTCGTACTGGTATTGATCGTCAGAGCCATGATTTCAAACAAGTCACCATTTTATCCACCCTCCACAAAAAAATGTTATCAACAACGCCACTTTTTGAGAAGGAGGAAAAAAAACCACCTCTAAAAAAATGAGAACTTTGGAGGGTTCTTGTTAAGTTGGTAATTTTTTTTAAATATGTAATGGATCTTTTGACATGTTTTAAGATGGTATATTATATTCCGTATACTACTCCTTTTCAATCTGGAGTAAAGTTGACTAAAACTTGTCATACTCCCCAAGTTGATGCTACACTTTATCGACAAATGTTCGATTGTCTCATTTATCTTATTCACGGTTGACCTGATATTTCCTTTGTTGTTAGTGAGGTTTTTCGATTTATGCAGGACCCTAGAGAAAGCCATTGGAAAGCAGTGTAATGAATTTTTCTCTATCTCAAGGGTACCACTCATTTTTTTATCAAGTATTGTTGAAGTTCAGATTCGTTAATCGGCTTCACCAATTCTGACTGGGATGGTGACAATGATTATCATAATTCCAATTCTAGCTATGTGTTTCACTTCAACACTATATTGTTGGTTTGGTCATGTAAGAAACATAAGGTAGTCTCCTTGTCGACTATCAAAGTAGAAGTCTAGATTCATCAACTTTTGGGTGAACTTGGCTTTCATGTTCTGACCTCAACTACAATCTACTGTGACAATCATGGTTCCATTCAAGTTGTTGAAAACCCCTTTTCCCACAGTAAGATGAGGCATGTTGAGATCCATGCTCACTATTTAAGACATTTGTTCATGAGAACGTTGTCTCTCTTGTCTATTGTAGCACATATGATTACAGAGTTGATATATTCACCAAGCCTTGATCTGAAGATAGATTGATCAAGCTTCGTACGATGCTTAGGCTTCAGGAAGATGCAATTATGGGGGGTGTCCTTTTGACGTAATTTCACCTTCTGAACCTCTAGAGCGATGTGTTTATGGGGGTGTTGGAACATCAAGTTATGATGGTTCATCACACTTCTTATGGAATCATTCGGTCGAGCGGTCGACCTACATATGGAAACAATTGGTCAAGCGATCAACTATATATCTACATTAGTTAGTTGAGTAGTCAAAAAGTCTATCGGTCGGACAGTCGACTAGCTGTCGAAGAGATTCAGTTGGTGTATCGACCAACCAAATAAGTGAATGCGAGTTGGATGAATGGAAAGTCGGGTTGAGCATCATTGTCAAGTCAACCAACAATTATATGTGGAAATGATCTTCCTGATTCCAAGAAAGTTGGTCAGATCTTGAAGCTATAAATATCAATTTTGATGGGTCATTCATGCAATCCTTGTTTTTGTACAAGATGTCCAATATGGATTGTGATGTTCTGATCACAATGTCTTGTGCTTAAGTGTTGTAACATTGTCTTTAGACACCACCTATTTTTTGAAAAAATATTTCCTCTTAAATTATCTAAAATTATGTTTGACTATTTCGTATCATATTACACCCAATCCCCAATAAGATGTAATATTATGGATTTAAATGATAAATATTAGGTAGAACATTTGAACTTTTAATGACATGATAACATTTTTATTTCTTAAATTGTAACCATTAATATTATTCCTTATTATAACTTTTATGAATTGGATACCTCTAACTTTGTTGAATTTGGATTTATAAATTGGTTTCTAAAATCATTGATAGATGTTCATAAAGCTTAAAAAAATGTGGAGTTCAATGGATGGTGGGAAATTTCATTTTCCCTCCAACATAAAAAAAAAAAAATCTATACATATTTTTTAAGGCTGCATCCAATGCAAATATTTTTACATACTCAAATAAGATACAAAGTTAAGACACTGAGTTATTGTGTACTTACGTAGGAAGAGAAAAATTTGATGTTTGTTTTGAAGACAAGATTCAAGGGTTTAGTGGATTGTATCTATACAATAAAGCAAGGAACAAATGGTTAATGAGGTAAACTTACAAAATCATTAAATCCATTTGTTTAGTTTTTGAATTACTGCAGTTTTATTTTTCTTTTATTATTGTGTATAATTCCAAAAGGTATCAAGAAAATGTATCAAGTTTTTGTATGTATATTATTTATTCAAAACAAATTTTATTTTAGTCTTAGAAAGTCTTCTTAGATACTATATTCGTGCCCTCTTCTAGTTTGTTTCTTAATTTTTCATTTTCAAACTGTGATATCTTCATTATGTTCTCTCAAGTAGAGGCTGAACCAAAAATATCTTCTCCTTCTCTTTTTGTTCTATTAATCACTACAATGTATGGAACATTGTAACATCTAGTTCCATTGATCGCATTTTATACATTGATTTATTTTTTGAGGACACTTGTGAGCAAGTGATCCGGTTAAAACATGGTACATTATGATTATGTTTTGGTTATGAGTTATGTTGTGTTGAGTATTGTGATTTATATGTTATTTTATTTGATGTATAGTCTTGACAAGTATTATGATGATGTTTCCTGAGTGTGTAGGAAACATGACATGATGAGGATGATGATGGCATTGACAGACTTCCTTGGACTCCAGATTCAGTTAGGGAGTGTATTTTATTTAATTATGAGTACTTGATTTATCTTGCATGTGCAATATGATGATTCAGTTATGGATTTTGTGTATATGATCTGTTGATGTTATGTTTTTCAGTGGATGCAAGCATGGTGACGCTTGCTAGTCCAACTCACATATGGAGTAAATGGGTCATACACAGAAAATAGGAGGATGAGGGAGAGGTGTGGCAGTGTCCCTATCATAGCCTACTAGCACTCCCACTGTGACCTGAACTAAGGTTAACAACCACCTTTTTCCAAGAGATTCACGATTCCACGAGAGCGAACTGAGACATTTTCTCACGAGTATTTTTGAGGGCCACACAATAAGGAAAATAACTTATTCCTTGGTAAGCCCTTAGTCTCATAGAAGGTTGACAAGTGAAGTGTTGAATCCAAGCATTAGACAACTTCCAAACTAGTCAATGGCGAATGACACTCTTGGAACACAAATATGTGTCTTGAAGGACACGTCGCATAAATAATTGGCGAGTCAATTAAAATCTAGAAGACCTTAGAAAATAAAGTGAATACTTAGACCTCTTAGAAAATAAAAACAATTAATTAAAGTTGATAGAAAAAAGAAATGACTTTTATGGTTTTAGGTTGAATTTGAAAGAGAACTTAATAAAATCTAAGTTTATTTGAATGCTTAAAATAAAATCCTTGGAATGGTATGATTGAGTTAATGGAATTTTGGACTAAATAAACACTACTAGTAAGGGAGAATAGGAATAAAATAAGGGCATGTAGACAATGTGTGCATCAAAACAATACAAATGAATTTTTAATTATAAGAAAACATTTTCATGAGAGATTTGGGTTGAACATAAAGTTAGTAGACTAAGTTAATCAACCACTAAAAATCCTAACTAAGAGAAGAGTCATAATCAAACTCCAAGTGTAAATTAGTTAGGGGACACAATAAAAGAAAAATTGGGGAACTAAGAGAAAATTAGGAGGAAATTTAGGAACTAATTGTGGGTGTGAGAGAAAATGCTTAATTATTTAAATTAAAAAGGGATTTAACATGTGCAACTTGGGGAGCTCTGACATGGATTTAATTCGCTAATTGTACATGAGATGATAAATGTCAAGATGATTTTTTCCTAAAAAAAAAAAGAACCATGAGGAAGAGAGATCTCACCCTATTGTTGGTGAAATTTCTATTGATTGAGTTTACTTGAGTTGGGCTTCACGCTTGTACAAGAGGTGGAATTCTCTCCTTGCGAGGGTAAGCTTGAACTAGATTGGCTCACGATTTCAAATTGGGATCAATCACCTACAGCTGGTTAAGGTATTTGGATATTTTATTTTTAAATTGTATTTTAAATATTAAATTCTGTTATTGAATATACAGAAGGATAGCTTCCTTCTTGCGTATATAATTTCTGGTTATTGATTATGGAAAGATTTGGCGTGTGGTAAGAACACTTGGTTGAATGACATTCTGTTATACATATAATTTCTGTTTATAAAACTGAAGTAAATTAGTTAGCATATAAACGATTGAGGGTATGAGCTTTATAAAAAACAAATTGACTTCTCTATTGGAATAGCATCTCAGTATTATTATGGTTTTATTGTGCGATTGGTATATCGATAGGTTATAAAGAGTTATGGATAATTATCCTATTCGAATGTTTGCCATAAGATCCATCCTGGTTATCTCTCTTTTTATTGGCATTCACTTCTGTTGTATTTTTGCGGTGTATCCTAAGACACATTCAATTTCGAATTTCACTGTATTAGTCGAATAGATTTTGATGTTATCGAGCTTCTGATTTTGTTGTGGAGAGCTAATTGTCTGCATAACTCCTTCCTTTCTGATGTTACCTACGCCCAGTTCTTCCTCAAGACTCTTTACTCTGTCATTGTCGAACCAGAAGTCTTGATTTAAGTCTCTAATTTTAGCATCTAACTGAGGTGAGGATCTTTATGTACACCAGATTGTTATTTGCGTCAACACTACTTACTTCTTTACCAAAGCGATTCACTCTTACTATTAAGCATGCTTTTGAAGTTTCTCTTTTTATCATTCAGTCAAACTTGCATTGGACATATTGTTTCTGCGAGCAAGAATAGAAAACTTGGGTTAACCATTTGACTGGTATTAATGGTTCCGAAATCTAATTTGGCACTTGGCTCCCGTCGACGCGATTTTTGGATAAGTAGCTTGGCAAATTCTTTTATCATTTTACTGCAAAATTTTATTGATGTTAAGAACGAATTGGAGTTGGGAAAGGAAAGCGAAGGGCCTGATAAATGTTGAGATAGTTTTTTCCTTCCTCCACAGGGAACGGTCAGACTACAACATTGTTACCTAGTTAAATAATTAAAAAAACTGGTCGGCATAGTAACTCGGCCATTCTGCTTACTTGACTGATATTGTACGGATGCTTATTTCCAGCCATGTGATACAACCTCTACTCTTGACCTTTCACACGCGTTGAATGATTACTATTTCGTTTTGAGCACCGATTTATCACGAAAACCTACCTCTGTAGTACTCTTGATTAGATAGGGTTTCATCCTGTGTTTTTTTAAGTTGTTGTGCTCGGGCTGCAAGTGTAAATTCGCAACTTGATTGGGTGCTCCACACCAAGCCCTAGGAACCTTGTTCACGAAACCTATAATCAACCTTACGAGGGTTTTCCTGTGAGTCTAACCACACGTTCATAGATTTACATGATCTCACTGTCTTTAAGTATGACTGGCAGACCCAGTTTGTAGCGTTAATATCCTTTAATTCTGCTCCTCCTCGTCTGGTGCGAATCGAGTCTTATCCAGCGAGTGAGGCACGATTTATTGATCTGTGAGTGCAAGATGACGGTTAAGCTTTTTAAATTTTTTATCTTCCTGATTCAATAAGATAATTTGTTTTTTATCTTCCAGATTCATTCAATAAAATACATCCTTCTTCCAGATTCATTCAATAAAATACATCCTTTCGAATAAAACAATATGTTGCTTTAATAGCTTGCAGATTCTCTGGTTGGAGAGACGACATAATCAATTTAACAACCTGGAAAGCAAATCCTTAAAGGAAACTTCTAGGGTTACTCCGATTACTCGTTTTACTTAAACGTTACTTATTGTTTCTTGTATCGTTTCTTAGACTTTTGAAAATCCCTTATATGTTTATTTTCGTGCAAAAATTTGATTTCTTATCTCATTCTAGAATCTCTATCGATTAAACATAAGGTGCACAGAAATTGTTATGAAGAATTTATCAATGAAAAATGTAAATGTTGTTCATGCTTAAGAGTTCTCAACTGACACCTAAAATCTTGTGCCATTGCGTAATTTCGTGGTATAACTCATATAAGAACAAGGCAAATCATGAAAGAAGATCATTATGATTGGGACGTTCTTATTTGGGGTTATATTTAAAGATTATATATTGTATTTCTAATGATATAAAATAAGGATTTTATGTTAAAGAATTATTAAAGTAACTTTTGTATAAGGAATTAAACGAAAGGATTAGTGAATTAAAGAATATTATATGAAAATAAATGTGACATGGATAACTTTTTCGTATGCTAGTTTTTATGGAAATAGTTGCTCATAGTTTTTTTTTTTTCTTACTCCTTCGTTCAGTAATTTAGAGGTTTGTTACAAACACCACTAGGGAACCAGACTTGAAATCCATTCAAGTTTTCTCACGACCCATTTCTCCACCATCTAAAATAACATCATTCCTTTGAGATGAATCTAGTTGATTTTCACCATTGTGGGTTGTGAATCATTTAAAGTATTTTTTATTTCATAGTTTCTTTTCCAATAAAATTCAAAATGAAAGCATAGGTATCCTTTTTCTTTTCTTTTGGTTATCAATATGCATCATGTCATGGGGCTAGAATTATCTCCCTTGAGCGTCCCATACAACCCAAGGAGTCTAGTCATCGAGCGACACTGACATGATCTCACATGATGGGATTAACCAACAACCCACTTGTATCATCTAGAATATGCCTCACTGTCATGTCCTAGCGAACCCAAGCCAGGCATATTTATATTTGTGGAAGTATGAATGCTCGTTTCACCATAGGCGATGTTGCACCGTCACCACCCAACCATCGACACCTACAAGCACCTTCCCTTGAGCCAAGGATACTCGGACAATTGACTTCCCAACATGAAATCGTGCTATCATCCATTTAAGTTGACTTGTGATAGTTACCGAAGATCATTCCCCTTATCGTATGACATCCACATAAATTCAACGCACATACGATTAATGTCGCCTTGCCATGGGAAATACACAATCTACCACATTTCCAAGTCATGCCATCCTCTGCTGAGATACCTAACATAGTGTCTCACTGGTTGGTCACCCATCCTACTCGACAAGACATCATTCTTGGTCCTCCAAACCTACATGTCGGTACACTGTCCTAACCTTCTCATGGACATCTCCCATGAGTCGGCCACTGAGACTACCAAAGACAAGGAATTTCCATGAAACTTGTAAAGAATGCCCGAAATGTCCTCTCTCATACTCATCGTGCATCTTGCCAAGTATGCCTGGCATGCCCTCCATCACACCAAACTGAGCACGCACTTATCCAACTCATCGACTATTCATGTCTCTTCCATCATCGATTGTTCATGTCTCTGTCCTGCATGGGCACTGGAGGTATTTCATTCTCCCTCACTTGAAATCATTGACTTCTTCGTTAAAACAATCCCATCATCTTAACCGATGAAAGGGTTATTGGTGGTGGTGAAGGGAGAGTTCTACAATCTCCATTTGAACGATTCTCTAATACCATTTTCACGATGCTAGACTCATCTCCCTTGAGCATCCTGTGCCACCCAATGAGTCTAGTCGCCAAGTAGCATAGGAATGACCCCGTGTGCTGGGATTGACCAACAACCCACCTGTATCATCTAGACTACACCTCACTGTCATGTCCCAATGAGCCCAAGCTAGACATATTTATATGTGTGGAATTTTGAATGCTCGTTTCACCATAGGTGATGTTGCACCATCACCACCCAACCATTGATACTTACACATTGCTTTCCTAATCCAAGCATACTTGGACAACTGACTTTCCAACATGCAATCATGCTATAATCCATCTAGGATGACTTGTGATAATCATCGAAGATCATTCCCCTTCTCGTAAGGCATCCAGATACCTTCAATGCACATACCACCAATGTCTCCTTGCCATGGACGATACAGAATCTATCATATTTCCAAGTCATGCCATCCTATAATGAGAAGCCTAACATAACATATAATTGGTTGGTCGCTTTTCCTACTTGAAAAGTTGTCCTCCTTGTTCCTCCCAACCTACACGTCGATACACCGTCCTTTCTGTCTCATGGAAATCACTCACGAGTCAGTGACCATGGCCACCAAATATAGGGACTCACTGTGAAAATTTCCAAGCATGCTCGACATGCCCTCTCTCAGACTCACCATGTGTCTTTCCAAGTATGCCCGACACACCCTCCATCACAACAAACCTAGCATGCACTTAACCAACTCATCGACTAGTCATGTCTCCATGCCTATCATGATAGCGTTCGCCCTGCTTGAGTACAAGAGGTCTTACACATCCCACAATAAATCATTTAATGTTCTATATGATGAGATATATACCATCAAATTGAAATATTTTAGATCGAACTGTATATATTCCAACATATAGAACATTAAATGCTCTAGAGTGCATATTGTTTGCGATTTTCTTGATCTATCATTATTTTTTCTCCACCACTCTACCTAACTCTCACACAAATATTTTTCAAGCCAATGGTGATATGTAAAGTGTCAAGATCTCGCCTAAGCCAATATACAATATCACATTCTTCAAAGTCAATGGACTATAGTTTCGATCGAATGGATTCTGATCGAAGACGGGGTATTTGGTCTTGGTTCACCATATCTGTATCCACAAGATCTATTGCAGGATTTGCATGAGAATCTAAATATCTTTTTAACATATCTAATTCGGAATAGGTATGAGTAAGAATCCCAATTATGGCTAGACTAAGAGATTCAAACTATTCATCCATATACAGAGCTCATAATTAGTCCTTTTAGTCTATTTAGTCATGGATCAATTATTACCAATTCGTTAGATGGCATGGTTACCACCCATCCACTTATTCTTGTTATGATCGATCATGTCTACTTGAATGGTTTCCTCATGATACACATTTATAGTCTCTTATAGAAATACCCTTTATCGAGTGACCGAGGTTACTTGACAAATCCCAAATTCTCGTGAGTCTGATTCAATAGAGTCTGATGCTCGTGAGAGATATCCTAATTCATATGAACTTCATGTCTGCAATCAAAAGGCTCATTAAGTAAATTGGATTATGTTTTCTCCCATTGCTCTTTAGATTATATTTGACGTACTCTAGATGTTCTAAGTTTTTTTACTTTCGATAACTATCACTAGAATCCATCACGTAATTGGCAACTATCATTGGAATCTGACAACACAATATTGGTGAAATCACAATTTACATCGCTTAAACCATATTTATGAATGCATAAATTGATTCAGTGCTCTCAAAAACCCTAGGGCACCTGAAATATGTAGTCTCAACCACTTAAATCTACAATTGTTTAAATTTCTGTCCATATTTGAAGGAAAGTTCGTCCGAGAATATGCATAAAAATGTAGACCATTTAGAATATTTCATTATAGTTATATTGAAAATAGGTTACTAGTGTGGCTAATGTCCGAAAACATGTTTTTTATTATATTGCATTTGATGGTGACGAGATGTTGATTTAACATAGTTAAATAAATTTGTCTTCATTTTTTTCTACTCAAATGTGTTTTTTTTTCTTATATGAGAAGGTCATATGAGTGGGCCTAATGGTTAAGATCACAAGTTCAAATCTAGAGCGGTGGTGTTCATAGTCATTCAACACACATTTCATTGAATGTGAAGATTGTCATTTTCACATGCATTTTATTGAATCTGAAGATTTTCATTCTTAATATGTGCCATGCAATTTTGGGTTTAATTTGTATGAGTAGGTTCATCTTTATACATATTCGTAGACTAAATGTTCTAGTTTTTTTTTTTTTTTTTTCGATGAGTTTTGTCCAAAATTTAATCGAAAATTAAGAATTGTAGATTAAGTGGTTGAGATTACATATTATGGGTGTTGTTGGGTTTTAGGGTTTTGAATTGATTCATACAATCAATAAAACGATTTAAGTAATGTAATATTGTGATTTTTCTAACAATTAGGTTACCAAATTCCGTGATAGTTGCCGAAAAATAAAAAAACATAGAACATTTAGACTACGTGTCAGGGACATAACCTCTCTAACCTCTCACGTAGATATAATAATATATTTTCTGTAATAAAGGATGACATTAGCTAATAAGGCCTATTTAATAAATATGAACAAGTCAATGTAAGAAGACCTAATAAAAGCTTCCACTTATAGAAAGATCTTCCTCTAGAATTTTCTTAGAAGATATAATTAGTATAAATAAGAGTAGGAGGCATGAGAAATATTTTTCTTGAGAATTATTGTAATAGATCTATGCTTACTAGAGGTTTCCCCCTTGAAGAGGCAAGTGAACATTGCTTTCTTTGAATAAAGGTATTATTTCTGGTATTTTGCTTCTCAATATTTTGTGGTTCCATTGATATATGTTGAATATTCATATTTCTACATATTATATTACATATGATACCTTACAAGTGGTATCATAGTACTTTTGTTGGTAGGAATTGTGGGTAATTTTTTTCTAGGGTAGAGACGTGTACTGTTGGTGTATTTAAAGAATAAAGATATGTCGTTTAGTCCCCTAGGTCTCATGAAACCATCCTTGGATCAACCAATCAATTGTTTGACTACTATAGTGCCAATGAGAATAACACTCGTGAAGATACTCTCTAGTACCTCGGTAATTGGGTAGTACTGTTAAGGGTACAATCGATCCTCCTTAGTTGGTTCCTTGATATATTGGGCCGAGTACTACTATTAGACCTTGCACGTATATCAGAGAGCTATAACATAGGGAAAACCCTTGTCCATAGGCACCCTGCAAACCCTAACCTGGGGGTAACATACCAGAAAAGGAACATAAAGGATATTTTTTCTATGCAACCTTGCCTCCTGCATTCTGGTTGTAGAATTACTACACTTTTGTTTTAAGAATTTGGGCATTTCGACACTGCAATATTATTCAGGTCAGTGTAGAACTCCGAAGGAGTTAAAAAAAATAATATGGGTACTGCCCGCAGCCTTATTTGAGACCTATCCCATTGGATTCCTCTTTTTTTCATTATTTTTGTGATACCTACCATTTTATGCTTTTTTTTTTCTCGTGGACCCATGCCCTTCTCGACACCCTTATTTCCCACTTATCCCATTAGTTTCCTCTCATTTCCCTGATCGTGGTGCTATATATCACTTATCGTCCTTTTTTTCCATGGAACCACTCATCATATCCTAATGGTCCCCACTTGCCAAGATGAAACCAATCAAAAACTGAATAATGACATTATTTCCATTCATGCCAAAATGGACCACATGCATGACCAAATCTTTTATGTACCTGAATAGATATGAAGATAAATCTCAAAATAAACCCACAATATCAACAATAATAATCCAAACCATTCACCAAATAATGAACAAAATAAATAGAGAAAAACCCTTGAGGTAGGGTAACACTATATATTATTCCTTATAGAAGGAATCCACAACTCAAGCAATACTTTCTTGTTACAATGAAAATATTCTTCACTATGCTTCATTACAATGCTTACACTTCTTTAAATATCTCTTTCTATCTCCTAGGAACCTTCTAGAGAGTCTTCTCACATTTATTATAGCTAACTACCATAGTGGGCCTTATTTAATATAGTGGACCTAGTCCACCTTACATTGAATGACTTCCACTAATAATACATAACCACATTATCATTTATTGAATGAATTCCACTAATAATACATAACCACATTCCCATTGGGTACCTCCCTAGGTACCCCATATTACCACCCTGGGTATACCATATTCCATCCCCCTTCACATGTTTCGTTATTGAAACACAAGAATAAACTATACAATATGACCGACTAATCAATGTAGCCAACTGGTACCAAGTATGACCATCCATCCATCCTAATGGAAGTTGAACATGATTTCTATATGTTTCCTTTCCACCCCAATCTTGCTCCGCATCATGTCGGGGTTTCCATGGGATTGTTTTGCTATCCATATGTCTTCCTACAGTGTCGGTAGTCATTCATGCACCTCTCACTCAGTTTCCTTCCTATTTCCCTATTGGTGGATAAATGTGTTGAAGCTCACGCCCTTCCCTTGATGACCGTTGTTTCTCTATATGATGTGGATGGCGATATACAACAACTGTAGGAATCTATTCTTTTTTTCAAATCTATAACACATTGTGCCTTTGAGTCAATGACCTCCTTGGCTTCATTATCGTTTCCTTCTTGTGGCTTTGCTTCATCTCCTTTAGTAGACTCTACCTCTGATTCAACTTCATACTCTACAATAACTTATTTTTTGGCCACCATGGGAGCATCTTTCTTACTGAGAAAAACATCCTAAAATGTAATTTTCTTTTTCTTGTACCAAAGATTTAGAAAATTATTTTGCACATTAATATTAATTGTACCAACTGATTCCATCCAAGGATATCCCAAAACAATATCCACTTCATCCATATCCATAGCATAAAAATTTGAATGAAACACATATTTGTCCATGGTGATCTTTAAATACTTAAAATTTTTAATATTTTCACCCTCAACCTATGTGCTTTGAACATTCTTTGGGGGAACTTGCAATCTATTGACCAACTGAACATTGATAAAATTATGCATACAACTAGGGTTAATATAAACAATGATATTTTATTTATGAATACAACCATGAACCTATAATATATAATTGCCACATGAAAATAAACCCTTTCTTATTTATTTACTTTTGGCATGAGACCATTTTTCTAAAAGTACTTTTTCAAATTATTCATTGGAGAGTTCTCTCATTTTTCTATAGTTAAGTGAATTCCACCAAATGGTTGCATCACCTTGGAAACTCAAATTCATCATCACTTTCCAATGCTCTTTATTAAATGAATTCCTATGTTTTATGACTTCTTTAATACTAGGGCCATCAAAATTTCCTGTAAAATACATCTTGCTATCAAAACCCCAAAAATAGAACTATAACTTACTGTGTGAATTGCGTGAATTTTTCTGAAAAAACCCTGAAAAACTACGGAATTTAAAATGTTGATAACTTCACTTTATGGAATTCGTTTCGACCGGTTTTTTTTTTTAAATAGGTATTTTTCCAAGGGGGATTCAAATATCCAATTTTTTTTTCCAAATTCATCTTAGAAAGCTTCATATTGGAACCTGAAGTGCGCCTCCCTCTTTTTTCCCTAGAAACAAATTTGAAAAAAAAGCCAAAAAATTTTCCCTTCTTTGGCCAATAAAGTGCTCTGATACCAATTGTTAAGTACCTGAATAGATGTGAATACAAATCTCAAAATAAACCCACAATATCAACAAGAATAATCCAAACCATTCACCAAATACTGAACACAAGAAATAGAGAAAACCCTTGAGGTAGGGTAACACCATATATTATTCCCTATGGAAGGAATGCACTCCTTAAGCAATACTTGCTTGTTACAATGACAATATTATTCACTATGATTCATTACAATGCTTACACTTGTTTATATAGTTCTCTTTATCTCCTAGGAACCTTCTAGAGAGTCTTGTCACATTATATCTAACTACCATAGTCGACATTATTTAATATAGTGGACCTAGTCCACCTTACATTTAATGACTTCCACTAATAATGCATAACTATATTCTCATGTATTGAATGAATTCCACTAATAATACATAACCACATTCCCATTGGGTACCTCCCTAGGTATACTACAAAATCGCTATCCAAATAGTAGAACTCATAGATTCCACTTTCCAAAAATTCCACTACGAGGGTCCTTCCTCCTCTGGCCCAAACCCCCAAGTCGAAGGTGTTGAATCTTCCAATCCTTCGTAATTTCATTCCAATCTTGACCCCCATTTTCCTAGGGTTGAGGTGAACAAATTTTATGGCTCATATCCAACTGCCCAGGTCACTCAGGTGGAACACTATGTTACCATGCATGGAATTACTAATGAATTGACCAAGCTTCATTATGCCATTCTCTATTTGGATTTGGAACGATGGAAATGGTGGAAATGGTGTATAAATTCATGCCAAGGGTGTGTTTCTTGGATACAGTTGGTTGATGAGTTGTATGAACTCTTTAACACATACAGCCACCATTTATGTCATTTGACCAAGTTGAAATAGTTAGGAATAGTGGAAGATTTTATCATAGATTTTGAGCACTTGTGTTTCCAAATGGAAGGTATGATTGATGCCTTATTCAAGGAATGCTTTATCAATGGCATCGAGGATAACATCTGAGCACATGTCCTTACGGCTTGTCCCCAAACTTGGTTAGAAGCAACTAAATGTGCCAATGGGGCACAACATGTCATCTTTTCCCAGAACAATTTTTTTTCTTTTATTCCCCACCCTCACCCTCCCAATCCTGCCCCTACGACCACTCTTCTGAAGGTACAAAAATAAACATGGTAGAAAATGGTTGAATTCAAAGTCAAGGGTCTTTGCTATAAATGTGATGAGAAATACTTTATGGGCACAAGTGTAAAGAACATAAAGTTTTTATGGCCATTTCGGATGATGTTTTTTTATGAATATGTTGATATTTCACCTAAGGAAGCGCTACCCCTAGAAGATGATCTTACACCTCCCTCTGATCCTCCAAAATTTGACCCATTGATCTCACTACATGCTCTCACTTGGTTTTCTACTCCCCAAACTCTTAAATTGATTGTTTACATTAAGCATAGGAAAGTCATAATATTAGTTGAAAGTGGAAACACTCATAATTTCATTCATCGTTGCCTTGCCCAAGAAATCAATTGCTATATCTGTGATGTCAACAATTTTAAAATCATGATTACTAATGATGGTTCCATGAAATGTGCGGGGATTGTGAAAAGGTGTGCCTACAAATTGGTCAGTATAACTTGAAATATGACATGTTTTCTATTGACATGGGTGGTTGTGAAATTTTGCTTGGTGTTGAATGCGTACACACTCTCAATACATCATCATGGATTTTAAGGATTTAACCATGGAATTCCAACATCAAGGCCAACAATATAAATTTAATGAATTACAACAACTTCGTCGGAGATCATCAGTTCCTACAACATGGAAAAGTTACTCAAAAAAGGTCATTTTGGCATCATTTCCCAACTCCATTGCATTCAAGCAGTTGAGACTCTTTCAGTGCACCTGAACCTTCAATCTATTCTTTCCCAACATCAAATTATTTTCCAAACTCCCATGGGCTTTCCCCCTCCCAAGGTGACTATGATCATTCGATTCCTTTAGTCTCGAGAAGTATTCCTCCAAATGTGCACCCTTATCAACATCCCTTTAATGAAAAATGAAATGGAGAAAATTGTCCATGAATTGCTAGAAGCGAGTGTTATCTATCCCAGTACCAACCCCTATTCTTCCCCTGTCATCATGGTCCTCAACAAGGAAGGCACTTGGAACATGTGTCCTCATTTTCATCCCCTCAACAAACTTACCATCAAGTACAAATTCCCCATTCCTGTCATAGATGACATTCTGGATGAACTCAATGAGGCTAAATCCTTTACCAAACTTGACCTCCATTATGACTACCACCAGATAAGTATGAAAAAGGATGGCATTCCCAAGACTGCATTCCACACTCATGAGGGCCGTTATGAGTTCTTGGTCATGCCCTTTGGTCTTTGTAATGCCCCCTCCACTTTTCAAAGTCTCATGGATCATGTTTTTCGTCATTTGTTGCATCACTTTTTGTTAGTCTTATTTGATGATATTCTCATCTATAGTAAAATGTGGCAAGCCCATCTCACACATGTGGATCAAGTTCTCCATCTCCTCTCCAAGCATATTTTTTTCTTCAAACATTCTAAATGTGCTTTTGTTGTCTTCGAATTGAGTACCTGGTTCGTGTTGTAAGGGTGGATCCTAAGAAAATCAAAGCTATGCAGAATTGGCCTCGCCCTAAAAATATTAAAATTCCGCATGGTTTCCTAGGTTTAATGGGATATTACTACAAGTTTGTTCAGAATTATGGAAAAATCACAACTACTCTAAAAGATCTCCTTAAAAATTATTCTTTTAGTTGGACTCCAACTACTGACCAATCCTTCCAAGTCTTAAAATAAACTATGTGCACTACTCCTATAATGGCCCTTTATTTTGGAATTTGATGCATCAGGTAGAGGAATTGTGGAAATCCTTATGCAAGATGGATGACCTTTGGCTTTCACCAACAAATAGTTGTCAGAATGACATTTGGGCCAATCAATCTATGAAAAGGAAATGTTTTCTATTTTGTATGTAGTGGATCTCTAGTGCTCTTATCCATTGGGTCAACGCTTCCAAATTAAAGTATATCATCAAATCCTCAAGTACTTCCTGGAGTAGAGAATTTTCTCCCCAGAACAACAAAAATGGGTGACCAAGATGTTTGGTTATGATTATGAGATCATTTACAAGAAGGGTAAAGAAAAGTGGTGGTTGATGCTCTTTCTAGGAAATATGAAGAAGGGTCCCTCTTTTTCGTCTCATTTTTGTCATCGATTGGCTTCAGGTTGTCCACTAGGAATGGATGCAAGACCCCAAAATTTCTAGCCTAATCCAAAAACTACAACATGATCCCCAAGGTTCTCCAAGGTACTCTTGATACAATGAAGATTTTCACTATAAAGGTCGTCTATATTTAAGCAAACAATCAACCCTTAAATCCATGGTGCTCTTTGACTTTCATGCTTCACCTACCATCGTCCATTCAGGTTTTACCAAAACTTATGAATGGGTCAAACATTCTTCCTTTTAGGACGTTATGAAACATGACATCCACACCTTTGTGGATGAGTGTGATACATGTTAGTGCAATAAAGGCACAACTATCAAACCTCCTGGCACACTCTAACCGCTTCCACTTCCACCGACTATTTGGACAAATATTTCTTTGGATCTCATTATCGGCTTACCCAAATCATGAAATAAGTCTCTCATCTCATCATGGTGGTAATCAATCATATTTCCAAATAGGCTCATTTATGTTCTCTTCAACACCCGTTCACATCATCCATAGTGGCTCAAATTTTTATGGATAATATTTTCAAACTCCATGGCATGACTCATTCTATTGTTTCTAACTGTGATCCAACTTTTACCAGCAATTTTTTGCAAGAATTATTCAAGCTCCAAGCAAATCAATTGCATCTTAGAACAACATATCATTCCTAGACTAATGGCCAAACGAAATTGGTCAACAAGTGTTTGGAAACATATTTGAGGTGTATTGCATCCGACATACAACATCAGTGGGTTCAGTGGTTACCCCTAGTTGAATCGTGGTACAACACCTCTTACCATAGTTCCACTTACATGACTCCATTTGAAGCAATCTATGGACATAAACCACCATCGATTCTTCCATACATGCCAAGATTCTCCAAGGTTCAGGAGGTTGACCGCAATCTTACAGTCCACATGATCATTCTCCATACTGTCAAAGAAAATTTGGTCATGGCTCAAAACCGCATGAAGCAACAGGAAGACTAGCATCATTTTGAACGTCAATTTGCTGAAGGGGACCATGTGTTTCTTCGTGTACAACCATACAAGCATAATTCACTAAAATCCCAGAAGTGTCAGAAAATGGCCCCCAAATTTATAGTCCTTATACTATTCTCAAACGAATGGGGCCAGTGGCATATGACTTAACCTTGCTCAGCCACTCCAAGCTACATCATGTTTTTCATGTCATTTCTGAAGAAGGTGATTGCAACCAAGTATCACACCCAAACTAGTCTACCAGAGTTGGATGAAGAAGACTCCATTTGGTTGCATCCTCAAGCCATATTTGACCAACGTGAGAATCATCTCCGTTAGCACACCATTAAGGAAGTTCTAGTTCAATGGAAGGATACTCCACTGAAATATGCCACATGGGATCCAACTACCATTATACAACAATTGCGTCATCTTAAGCCTTGAGGACAAGGATCTTTTTCAAGAGGGAGGGCATGTTAGGGACCTAACCTCCCTAACCCCTCCAATAGATAGAATGATATATTTTCCATGTAATAAAGGTCGACATTAGTTAATAAGGCCTATTTAATAAATATGAACAAGTCAATGTAAGAATACCTAATAGAAGCTTCCGTTTCTAGAAAGATTTTCCTCTATAATGTTCTTAGAAGATAGAATTAGTATAATAGGAGTAGGAGACATGATAAAGCCTTGTCTTGAGAATTATTGTAATAGAGTTTTTCTCTGCTATAGGTTGCCCCCTCGAAGAGGCACGTGAACATTGCTTTCTTTGAATAAAAGTATTATTTCTAGTATTGCTCTTCTCAATATTTCATTGTTCCATTGATATATGTTGAATATTCATGTTTCTTCATATTATATTACATCTTGTACCTTATACTACGCCTCATCTTAATATTAAGACGACATACATGAATTCTTATCAAGTTATCCATATTCATTTATTATGTTGTTTTAATATTCGAATTCATTTATCATGCATTTCATTGAATCAAAGAGTTTTTGATCCATAATTTTTTTTTACGAAAGTTTCAATTTTTTAATTTGTTAATATAAATAATCTAATTAGTCTAGACATTGAAACCAACTACGGATTGAAACCTTTCTCATCTACTTGGGGTGAATTAGCCACAAACATGGCCTTGCATGAGCTCTATCACTTGACCATGGAAGACCGCCAAGGCCAAAATGACAACATGGCAAACCGGGGCCATAATGAACAAGCTCTCTCCCTTTTATTTTTCTGAATGTGTAGGGTGCTTCATTCTTTTTGCATCCTCTATTTGCTAATCCTCTTTCTCTTCTACATCTTTGCTGGCTCATTTCACTATCCCATTAATATCCTTCAAATATTATTAATTGTTTATGGGTAAACTGAGATTTCCTAGTTGCCCAAAGTCTATGGATATCCAATTTCTCCCTTTCTTGGAAATTTCATGCCATGACAAGTGAAGATAGGATTATAAAAGTGTTTATAAATAATTACAACACATTATAAAAAAAAATTATAATTAAAAATTTGTATACTCTATAATTGATTATAATGATGACTATGGTTAATGTTAAAAAAATATTAGGAGAAGTGTTCCAACATCACAATAGTTTTGATGACTTAGAAGGTTCAATTTTCTTGGTGTAACAAAGGTGACATATTCTTTCATACCTTGGTGGTTTGGGGATTGTTCAACTCCAAGTCTCACTATTTAGCTCATGAAAATTAGTTCTAATTTTAACAATAATAATTCTCTTTTTAATGCTAATCTCTGCACAATGACTTCTTCTTTTATTCCCCAATAATTTAGAGAAGAATTGACATCATTATACCATCCCCTTGAGCAGTTGGAAATTTTGACTAGAATCTGAAACATAAAATAAATCTAATATTTTTGTTTCTTGGAGACTCCTAAAACATTACCTATACACCACATCATATGTAAACTCTTTATAATTAAAAATGTGTGTGCTTTATAACTAAATTTTAAACATAAGGTTAAAAAAAATTTAGGACAGCCTACGCTAATTGGATATGTTTTTTTACTCAGAAGAATTCTCCAACTGAGGCTATTTGATATGTTGCTTTCCATTCAAGGGGTTCAGTCTAATGACATAATGACATTGATAATAAAAGATCATGCTTTGAAAATGGATGCACCTATAACACGAAGCAAATTTTTATTACCTACATCAATATATTATTGTCTTTCACGTTAAAAGTAGTGGCAACTTTGTATGTAGAGCTCAATGATGCTCATCCTTTATCTAGTAAGTAAATCAGTTATTTTATAATTCCATAGCAAAAAATCCGCAGTATGAAAAATGTTATTTTATATTTCCATAATAGAAAATGAGCTGCATGAAAAATAACATACAGATATTTCATTGCGGGATCCCATACAAACAAATATGCCCATAAACTTCATCAATGTCTCCGTAAACTTCACCATATAAATTTCGACAATGTCTCCATAAACTTCACCAAATAAATTTCGACAAGTACATTTGTCAATATTGGTAGTTCAACCAAAATAGAGTAGTTAGGTGTTTGTTGGCTCCATATGCATATACTTGAACTCTAAATCTGTTTAGAGAGATGATAGTATTAAAGTTTGGGACAAATCAAGACGTTCTACTACTTGATTTTTTTTAGGGCCTTTCGGATTGAATTTAGAAATAAAAGCTTGCAGGATTTGAACTATAGATCTGTGTTAAAAATATGGTCTTGATTTCTAGCCAGGGCCATTTGGATTGAATTTAGGAATTAGAGTTAAAAGCTTGCAGGATTTGAACTATAGATCTCTGTTAAAAATATGGTCTTGATTTCTAGCCAGGGCCATTTGGATTGAATTTAGGAATTAGAGCTTGCAGGATTTGAATTGAAGATAAGTAATATGAAGATAAACAAAGATCATATCCATCCTTCATGTATATCTATTTACACGGAAAATCCACTTTTGAATTACAGGGTTTCTAACAGGGATCAAAACTGAAGTGGTCATCAACTCTTGAATTACAATATTGCTAATAAGAATTAAAATTGAAGTAGTCAATGTCCATCAAGAACTCTCTAGCCCATTATAAAAGGACATACAATTATTTCCAATGCAAATGGGAGTTAAAATAACTCGAAAATTATATCAGATTTTGTCGATCGAAAAGTAAGGAAACTTTTCGTAATATGCCGATTGCTCGAAAATTATATCAGATTTTGTCAATCTAAAAGTAAAGAAACATTTCATAATATGCTTTAATAGTGATCGCTGGAAAATTATATCAGATTTTGTCAATCTAAAATTAAGGAAACATTTCATAATATGCTTTAATAGTGATTGCTTTTATGAGTTTTTATTCTTTATTAGTTATGATAATCAAAAGAAAGAATGTTGGCACTTTTTCCCTATACCATGGCATTCCAAAAAATGAATTGTTATCTTTTTTGTAAAATACAATTTCATTGTCATGAAGTTAATGTCCATGTTATTATTAAATCATGCTTGTATCACTTATTTATTGACATTCTAAACCGAAAGGTTCATATTGTTTTTCTTATAAAATAAAAAATTACTTGTCAAACTTGAAAAGAAAGTCATTTCATATTTTTTTCATTAAAGGATAAGGAAACTTTTCATGATATTTTTTTTATAGAAAAAGTAATGTTATCATTTTTTTTGAGTCATGGTTCTCTACAAAAAAGAATTGTTGGGCAGCCGAAACAAAACATAGCATAGAACAGAGCATAAACGAGCTAGATTAAACACACATTAAATCAAGAACAACAAACTCACAATTCGACACTCTGATTTATGTGGAAACTCAAATCGTGAAAAAAACACGGGCAATTATCATCGGTCTTCTTTTATTTAAGGGAGAATTACAATAGCCAACCTAGACATACAACCATCCTCTCCTCACACAATGTACTCACTTGCACTTGCATTGTCCTCTACCTCTATGGGTATGCTCATATATATAATATCTATATATATATATATATGAGTTACACATAATGATCATGAATAGATCACATAGTTACATGAACAATTCATAAGTAGATTGCATGCATGCACATGTGCATGTGCATCTGCATGTGACCAACAATCTCCACCTTGACAACAATTTACCTGATATATCATGCCCTTAATTAAATCATCCATCACCTTTCCTGCAAGAGAAACCAAACACCATCACAACTCCACAACTTCTCTAACAATACCGTTATGTGAACATGCCTACACGATTCAGTGCAACATGGACCATTCTGTCTCCAGCACTAGCATGTCTAATAAACCAATGCACTTGTCCAAATCTCATGAATCATAACCACAGACCAAGTCACTACAACCACTATAGGTGATACTTGTGCTTCTATGTTTGAAGCACCTATTTCCATGCTCCTGACCTGGTTTTTCCATGTGTCTACTGACAACACCAACTGCATGTAAAATGTTGACCATTTCTCCATCGCAATCATCAAACTTCCTACTAGCATATAATACTTGAGACATATAACCCTTTTCTTCTTCATCAATTAGGACATAAACATGAAGAGAAATTTCAATGGAAAGCCAAAGGGATTTTACCAGTTTCACATTATTCATCCTGAATTTCCTGAGTATCTTCACCACATACTTCTGTTGTGATAACCAATCTTACCATATTTCTTGTCTGTGTACTTTCATGCCTAAGATTTATTTTGCTGCTCCCAGATCTTTCATAACAAACATCCTAACCAACTGAGCCAACCTATTGATCTCAACCATGCCTGTGCTTGCAACACACATAACATATAACACCAAGATAATGAATATACCATAAACACAATGGTTATACTCACTTCTTGTAAAATTTGGCTCACCATGAAGGAATCAAACATCTTGTACCATTTGCCTAGCATGCTTCAGGAAATACAATGATTTTTGAGTTTGCAAACAAATCTCCTGTTGCGATTTTGAACTAGCCATTTTGGTTGTTCCATAAACATCCCATTATAAAAGGAGATTCATCAAGCACTGCATTTTTGTCCATGATAATTCTGTGGGTAGTAGGATCCCACAGTCTCCACCCCTTAACATCATCACCATATCAAATATCTACATGTTTGATCTGGGTCCTACTTTGCAAGATACCAGATATATAAAATATGCAGAACATAAATCAAATGCTAGAAATGATAGAATAACAGTAAAATATCCAGCATAATCTTCACAATACACAGAAATGATATACGAAATAGCAACAGAAATAACACTTTGAATCAGATAGCAATGTTCA
>JZKD02S1673686.1:745506-770064 GCA_000966675.3 Picea glauca | reverse complement strand
TATTAGGTCTTCTTACATCCGCCTTATTCTATTTTATTGAAAGGTCTTATTAATATTGACCTTTATTACATCTGAATACATTGATCTACCTATGTGCGGGTTAGGACTTTAACATACTTAGAAAGATGATAAAAAACTATAAGCATCACAACCGAATAATTTTACATTTGAGTAATTACCAGATGACCTGTTCATACCTCTTCTTGAATCTTCTTGTCTTTTGCAACCGATGGTGACCGAGTTACCAGATAACACAACTTCTTTTTTCCACAACTATTGTTGCAACTTGGCATTACTGAACATGCCTATTCGATCCAAAATTCTTTGCAATATTTTCTGAGTTCCATGGATATGAAGTTAACTTCATCATATATTCTCAATCACTTGATTGACCTGCCAACACATCAACATTTTTACAGACCCACCTTTCTAAATTTGACACACTACTCCAACTCAAACTTTGCATTCGAACAACTTTGACCAAATCTAGCCAAACCGGCCAAGTAAGCCTTCACCGCTTACCTCTAGGCCCATTTACAATGGATTTCACCAAGCCTTTTATAGGCTTCATTACATGCAATCCATGGCCATAATACCACGGGATACCCAAAACACATGGACCTGAAAAAGCACCTATTTTGACCTAAAAACAAATTTTACTCATTAACTCTTTCACCGAGTCAAGGTTAACCCAACATACATGCCCCCCCCACAAATTCAATATACCTAAATCTATGTCTAGAATTTTCATAGGTGACCTGATAATCCATGGGCACACATGCCTATCGAGGTCTTACATACATATGCCCATTTACATGCAATAAAAAAATTCTGCAACTCTAAAGTAAATACAATTTTTTTTATTTTTTATTATTTCGCGGTGACTCAACCATCGTCACCCTACACCTTCTATGCGATCACAGGTGGAGAGACACAACATACAAACAAAACTTCATCAACAATACATGTAGTTGAATTTTCTTCTATTGTGGAGTGTTCTTTGGATGTTTGTTGTCTTTTCCAACAATCCTTCTTGAGATGTCTAGATTTGCTACAAAACCAACATTTTTTCTTACCCTTACTGTCTTTTGACTTACGCCTGACTGTAACTTTCTAATCTTTTCCTCCTTCTGTAGAACGACCTCTGACCACCATTGCTTGTGTTGTTGAGGTTTCTTTACCGGATGTTTTCCTCATCTCCTGAGACAACAAAGCTCCCACAACAATTTCATAATAAATGGCATCCATTGTGTTAAACCACACAATTGTGACCAGATGATCCCAAGACTCATGCAACAAACACAGTAGCATAATCACCTTGTCTTCATCTTCGAACTTTACTTCCATAACACTTAATTGACAAATAAGAGTATTGAAAACATTCAAGTGATCAACAATTTCCGTACCTTCTTTCATCCACAAGCTATACAATTGCCTCTTCAAGAAGATTATGTTTGACAAGTTCTTTGTCATATAAAAAAACTCCAGTTTATTCCACAAACCTGTTGTTGTTGTCTCTTTAGCGATGTTAAACAACACCTCATCTGCTAGACACAAACGAATAGTACTGAGGGCTCTTGCATCCAGATCCTCCTAGACCTCATCTGTCATGATTGTCGGTTTCTTTGACTTTCTAGCCAAGACCTTTTGCAATCCTTGTTGCACAAGCAAATCCTGCATCTTGAGTTTCCACAACGCAAATCTATTTTTACCGCTGAATTTCTCCAACTCAAACTTAGAACTGTGCACTTTCATCATTAGCACAAAACTCCAAAACCACTATTGAAACTTTTTATACCAAAATAATTTTATTATATTTAAAAATAAACCCCAAAAATATAAATTTTAATTAAAAGGTTTTAAAGAAAAAAACTTTATTAAAAAACCATAACCCCTTCACCCTTTACCTTTTATTATAAAAAAAAACACCTCCATTATTAGTCCATTAATCCGTACATTCCATGTTATTAGTTGGTGCATTTTGTGTTATTAGTTGGTGTATTTTGCATTTCTTTAAAAGACTTTGCATGGTTATAAAAATAAGTTTATTATTTTTATTATTTTAGAATAAACAAATAGTTTTTATAATTTTCAATTTCTTAATTTGAATTTTATGATTGGTTCAGGGGTATTGATGTGATTTAATCAACTCAGGTGTCTTTTAAATTTTTATGTCTATTTTCATAGATAACAAATCATTTAAAAATTCAAAATTTTAAAATTAGCCACGTACATTGCAATTGTTTCACTCGACATATTGTTGTAGTCTATGGTCATGGTGGCTACAGTCCATGCGTGTTGCGTGGCTATCTACATGCACACTCTACAGAAAATACAAGATACCACACTCTTCTACAAGAGGAGGTGCCATGGGAGGGTCCTGTAATATACAGGTTGAGTGCCTCTCAAACCCATTTCGAGTACTGTACTACTCTGGAGAGACTCATCCTTTATAATTTATCCTCTACATTATCGAAGTCCACAACGTCGTCCATGGGCATTAGGAGCCCTAATGTGCAACAGGTAAATACAAAATTTGTATAGTACAATACAAGTTCTCAAGTTCTAGGAAATATTACCTTAAAACTCTAATGGAAATATTATAGTAGTTCAATTTATCAGAAATATTACCTTATACTTCTCATGGCGTAGCTAGGAAGACGTCACTAGCTGTAACTGTAACTCTGTAGGAGCCTTCACTAGTTGTAACTGTAACTCTGCAAGAATCCTTTCTCCTGTACAAAACTATAAAAAAAGAAATGGCTTAGGTTACCTGGATTGTTGGCTCAAGGATGCGTAATTCTCTCTCAGTCCCGGATTGATCGCTGAAGACCATTGCTTCTGCTTTTCTTTGCTTCTGCTTTTCCTCTTTCATCTTGTTGCAGGGTTGCAATGAATCAGTACTAATCAGCGACCCTTCTGTCTAGAGAAGTGCACCTCCAAATCTTGGATTGAGAGAATTCCAAGTCATTGAGAAAGACAAGAAAAAACTTGAAGCAAAATGCCCAGGAGTTGTTTCATGCGCTGATGGCCATTGCAATACGCGATGCAGTGGTATTGGTAAATATAACATTTGTGTTTGCATTTCTTGTAATTGTGATATACAAGCTACAGATGTGCCGAGATTGTGATATAGAAGCTAAGGGACCAAAGTGGGATGTGCCCAGAGGAAGAAGAGACGGATTGGTTTCATCCTCCTCGGACATTGCCAGTAATCTCCCATCACCATTAGACTTTGTCATTGTGCAGAAATAGTTAGACTATGTCATTGTGCAGAAACAGAAATTTGCAGAGAAATGACTCACCACTGAGGATCTAGTCACTCTTGTGAGTATGTTCAGAGTCTTTGTAGAGAAATTTTCATATCGACCTGATTATTATTGTTTCTTTATTTACAAATAGGTGAGCATACCATCAGGCAGACACACTGTCAGTTCTTAAGATATAGGCTCTACAACTTCACTGTTTCTTCACAAGACCTTAACTTTTCATTGTTATTCTCTTCATAGAAAGACTGAATTTATCAGAGAGAACAAGACTCAACCGGATGCCGCGATGCACCTTCTATTTCCCTCACTCTCCTTCGCAATGGACCGCAAATTCTCGAACTCTTCTTGCGTTCTCTTCTAACCTTCGGGGTCAACATCAGTTCGGCTCTCTTCCGCATCAGTGCATCAATTCTGCCATGATCGTTACTACCGAGAGCTCTCCACACGTTATCCATGAACTTACAAATATACCAAATATGACAAGTGGCTCTCGTTTTAATAAATTATTAACTTCAATTACTTTTTTTCTTAAAAAAATATAATTCATATTCAAAATAATTAACATCAAACAACTTTGGTTCATAAAAGTAAATAACTAAAATGTTGATTATATACTTTTGTATAATTATTCTTAGAAAACAAATAAAAAAAAATATTTTTTTAAGTTAGAGAAACTCGAAACAACTTAGGTGCAGAGAAATGACAAAAATGTAATATCCTCTATTATTATTTTTTATTGAAGATTTCATTGCTAAGTTATGTTATGTGTTACTGCAAGTGTTCAAACGATTATATGCTAAAAATGAATGTAATCATGCACAAAAACCTAAACCTCTTAAAAAGAGATTTGAACTTTACACTTAATCCAATAATTTTATCAGCGTTTATATTTTTCGAATCCAACTACACATAAATTTCAATTTTTTTGATTTTTTATATATAAAACCATGAAATTGCAAAAGCCTTCAAAACTGAATGGCTCAACAAAAGTTCGAGAGTGACTATTAAAGAAGCCAATATAAGTTTGAGACTCACGGTTGAAGAAGCCTATAAAATATGTCTGGTCGGACTTATATATTCACATGCAGTTGTTCGTTCATAGAACTCATAATAATTTTAATTTGAACTTGATAAGTGGTTTAATACTAACTATCGATCCATCATATTTGATAGAAATAGAATTTTTCTTTACAAGTCATAGTTAATTCATAGTTGTTGTTAAAATATTTTAAGATTGAATCAATTTTAATTTAAAATTTAAATTTGAAAAAAAAAAAAAATTGTGTGTCAGCTGTAAAATGTATTAGAGTTGTTGTTAAAATATTTTAAGATTGAATCAAGTTTAATTTAAAATTTAAATTTGAAAATAATTTTTTTGTGTGGTTTAACTGTAAAGTGTATTAATTTAGAAATTTAGGTTTTAATGGAACTTACAATTCATACTTGTTGTTCAAATATTTTAAGATTGAATCAAGTTTAATTTAAAATTTAAATTTGAAAATATTTTTTTGTGTGGTTTAACTTCAAAATGTATTAATTTATAAATCTAGGTTTTGATGGAACTTACAAATAAAAATTATATATTCATAATGGGTGATGTTTAATTTAATGTTTTTATTTTTTTAAATAAATGTTTTGTACATATTTTATGAGTTTTTAGATAAATGTGAATTATACTTCAATAAATTTTGATTTCACTAGTGTAATAGGGATTTTAACTTTTCATGTCTAAAAATTATGTTTTATATTTTTCCTACATTCATTTCAAGGAATCAAGGAGTGATGTAGACTATATCTTGGTTGTGAACTTATAGTCTAAAATAATGTTCTCTACTTTTACATGAAGATGCTCCAACTCTGCACGGGCTCTCTTGTAAGCTTCAAGTTCAGCACCAATTCTACCCTGAGTCGTCCTGTCCTATCCATGCAGTGACAACTATGACAAATCGTTCACTTTTTAATAAAATAAATAATATCAATCTTTACTAATTTAATCTTTATTATTTATTTTGTAAAAATAAATAATATCAATCTTTACTAATTTAATCTTTATTATTTATTTTGTAAAAATAAATAATTAAAATTTAATTATATGTTTTAATACAATAATTATTAAAAAAAACAAATATAAAAATGTTTTTTTAAAAAACTCTAATTAACCTGAGAGGTAATTGGCATGAAAAACACTGGTGCCGAAAGCCCTAAGCCCTCTGAACAATGTATTATCTTGTGTCATTATTTGTTTGGTCGAATATTGCATTGCCAAGTTAAGTTATTTTATTTTATGAGCTCTTGTCAATGTTGGAATGTTTATTGTCAATGTTAAAATGTTTATAATGATTATATTCTTGTCAATGTTGGAATGTTTATTGTCAATGTTAAAATGTTTATAATGATTATATGCTAAAAATGTTAAACCAACAAAAGTGTTATTTGAAAATAAATATATTGTTTTTTACCTGTAAATGAAGGATTTTAAATATCCTAATAAAGGAATCGAGAAATTGTTCGTGCCCTTAATGAGAGAGGCCCATATTATCAGAAAGAACATAACACATAATTAAAAAAACAATTACGAAACGATAAATCTTCCAAATTTTAGATTGAGTAATTAGAAAATTTTAAAATTTTAAATTATTAAAATTTTTTTTTTATAGAAATAATAATTAAAATATATATATATATATATATATATATATATATATATATATATATATATATAATTAAAAACCAGATAAAATCAAATTTCACCATCCTCGTTTTCTATCTAACTTATCCCACTTCCCTACAAAAGGAGGAGGTGATGCCATGTTGAACGTTGAAGGCAATGGATATTGTACTTCTGCGAGCAAATAGATTGAAATGGCTTTGTTTTCATTGAAAATGGTCTCTCTGACATGTTTTACGCTTGTGTTTATAGTTGTGCTTTGTCAAGCAGGGAATATAACATTACGTTGGAGGTAGTAATTTAAAATTTTAAAAATTAGTTTATTTAAATATTTTTTTATTCTTCAATTTTGTTCAATACTGATCATGATCTAAAAGCAAAGGTCATTCATTGCACGAGCTTCAAAGTGTAACGATATTAAAGAGAATTTCTCTAGACTTGCAACTGTTTGTTGATGTATAGTTGTTAAATTGCAAACTACGTTTACTTTGGAAAATTCCTGTTTCTATATTCCTTGCTTTGGACTCCATGGATTCTTGAAATTTGAGGTTCTACTCTGAAAAATAAAAGATGGATACACAATTTAAATATGAATACATTCAATGGTGCGGCATCGAAAAAGGCTTACAAGATTGAAGCAATAAATAGTCATTCATCAACTATCTTGGACTTATTTAAGAAATTGAAAGCAGATAAATTAAGAACTTACCTAATTTGTTTAAAAAGACAAGGACTAACTGTTTAGAAACTAATTCCCTTGTTTAATAATGGATTCTCCATAATAAGACAAGGGATATAGGTCACGGCCATGTCTTATGAATAAGACAAAACTTCAACCTCCTTTATATGACATGTTTAATAAAAGAAAAAAGCCCCTTCAAACCTTACAAAAAAAAACCCATTTACACCTTACTTTTATACCATAGATTTTTTTAAGCCCCTTGACACCTTACTTTTATACCATAGATTTTTTTAAGCCCCTTGACACCTTACTTTTATACAATAGAAATTTTTTAAACCATGGAAAATTTAAGATCGACGCTCCTCTATGGGTGGAATGGGAGCGCTAGTTTTGAAATCAACGCTCTCTATGTGTGGATGAGGAAGCGTCGATTTGTTGGTGCTCTATGGTGCATAAATTGTGTGTGTTGAGTTTTTAAAAATTGTGATTTTTTAAATGTGAGAGCGTTGACGTGTTTCTAACACTGTTTAGGGAGTGTTGATGACTTACTATTCACTCAATCACGTTTTCTTGCGTTTAAAGGAAACCTACACACAATTCTTGTTGGTTCACCTGCGACACCTACTCAATTCTCCTTGGCTTTGATACCACTTGTTGGGAAGCGAAAACAAAACATAGAGAGCATAAACGAGGTATATTAAACACGTGTTAAACTAAGAACAACAAACTCACAATTTGACACAGTGATTTATGTCGAAACTCAAATCGAGAAAAAACCACTAGCAATGATTATCGTTCTTCTTCTATTCAAGGGAGAATTACAATATCCAACCCAAACATACAACCATCCTCTCCTCACACAATGTAATTGCTTGCACTCGCACTACCTTTATGGGTATGCTCGCATATATAACATCTATCACTCAGTTACACAGACTGATAATGAATAAATCACATAGTTATACGAACAGTTCATAAGTAGATTGCATATATAACATCTATCACTCAGTTACACAAACTGATCATGAATAGATCGCATAGTTAACCGCATGAGAAAATTCATTGGCATGTTTCCAACAAGAATTGTTGTCATTTTAATACAATAAAATTCCATTGTCACAGCCCATGCCCATGTTACTATCAAGGCATGCATGTATCACTTATTTATCAAGGCATGCATGTATCACTTATTTATCGACACTAAACTGAAAGGTTTATAATGATTTTCATATAAACTACAACCTACAACTCATTGTCAGAGGAGTGCTTTGAGTGGAAAGATTGAAGATTGAATTTGTAGAAAAATTAGGTTAGAAAAAATTCATGGAATATCTTTAATTTTAATTTCAATGGGAGATATACATATATTCTTATTTTCATTGGAAAATACACACATATTTTCTGATAGAAATTCATATTTTGAGTTAGCCCTTGTTGTATCTTTTTTCTTCCTACCTTACTTGTGGATTATGACCGGAGAGTTCAAGATACAATTCATTTTTTTTTCTAAAGAGACAATGGGTGGATTATGACCGGAGAGTTCAAGATATAATTCATTTTTTTTTTTCTAAGGATAGAGTGGGTAAGCTAGCCTATTGAAAAATTTCAATCCGCTATTCAAAGATGTGGTTCAATATTTACATATATTTAAAATTTTAACTAACTCTTTAAATAAATAAATTAAACTTGATAAAAATAAAACATACAAATATTAAATTTTACAATGATAGCCTAGTAAATACAAAAAAATATGAAAGCTAATGATAGACCAATAAACCGCCCCCAAAAATATAAAAACTTATTTATCAACATATTAATATATTGTATTAATCTATTTAATCAACAAATTAATATACCATATTAATGCTATACACTCAAAAAAATATATATAAAAACTTATTTATCAACATATTAATATATCGTATTAATCTATTTAATCAGCAAATTAATATACCATATTAATCTATTATAGATAAACACATTAATATACCATATTAGTCTATTGTAAAATTGCACACTGTAGTATTATAATTTAAATAAGTTTTGGCTCACATTCATTGATTTGGGAGAACGACTAAAAATATGCCAGTATCTTTAATTGTTAGCCATCACATTAGAATTTTAGATTAAAAGATAATTAATTGTGCTCATTGTCAATAGGTGTACGCCTTTCGGCATAATTAATATAGTGTAAATAAACAAATTAATATACTATATTAATCTATTGTAAAATTACACACTAAGAGGTTGAGATCAACCTCCAAAATATAATGGCTCATGTATTAGACAATTATAGACAAACTTATGGCCCAGGAATGTAAACTGTAATTATATTTTTTTATACATCAATTTCTTTTTTGAGTGTTTGGAAGTACAATTAGTTTACTCATGTATCTCACTTTTTAATTTTTTTTGGATTTTAGAAAATACAATTTTTAAATAAGTTTTGACATATGTGTATTGTAATTTTTTTTTAAGTAAGTTTTGACATATGTGTATTGTCATTTTTTTTTAGCTTCTTACAATGGTCCAGAATTTTTATAAAGAATATATTGTAAACTTTTTAACTTGAATTTTTATAATATTCCTTCTTATTGTGTTATTGTTGGGTAATTTGAAAGAATAATGTAATGATTTTATTTTATGAAATTATTTATCTTTATATGAAATATATTAATGAATTTAAAATAGTTTAAATATTAATCTGAAATAAAATTTTATACATTAAAATGAAAATATATCATTTGATGTAAAACTATTTATTCCTAAAGAAATTAAATTATATATATATAGTTACAAATAAGTTTTTAGGCATTATGATGAAAACGTTTTTTTCATAATCATTGTTTCAATATTTATTTATGGCCGGGAATGTAAATTGTAATTAGATTTTTTCATACATCAGCTTTATATTTTTTTGAGTGTTTGGAAATACAATTAGTTTTGTCATGCATTTTACTTCACTTTTTTAGTTTTTTTTTTTTAAGGTTTTCTAAAATGCAATTTTTAAAGAAGTTTTGGCATATGTATATTGTAAATTTTTTATATACATCAATTTTATAAAAAAAAATTTGAGTATTTGGAAATATAATTAGTTTTTTCATGTATCTCATTTTTTAGTTTTTTTAGGTTTTCGAAAATAATATTTTAAGGAAGTTTTGACATATGTATATTGTAAACTTTTTATACATCAACTTTATAATTTTTTTTGAGTGTTTAGAAATACAATTAGTTTTGTCATGCATATCACTTTTTTAGTTTTTTTAGGTTTTCAAAAATACAATTTTTAAGAAAGTTTTGAAATCTGTATATTGTAAACTTTGTATTTTTAAGAAAGTTTTGACATATGTATATTGTAAACTTTTTAACTTCTTACAATGGTCCATGGCCCGTCTTATTGTATTACTGGTGAACAAGTAAGTTTAAAGAATAATGCAATGATTTTATTTTATGAAATTATTTATCTCTTACATGAAATATTATAATGAATTTAAAGTGATTTAAATATTAACTTGAAATATTTTTTTATACATTAATATGAAAAGATATAAATTTTTATACATTAAAATGAAAAGATATTATTCCATATAAAACTATTTATTCAAATTAAATTGAAAATATAATTACAAATATTATTTGATGTAAAACTATTTATTCTATGATAAAGAAGTTAAATTGAAAATATAATTACAAATAAGTTCTTAGGCATTATGGTGAAGACTTTTTTTTCATAGTCATTGTTTCCATATTTCCATATGTGATTTATGAAACTCTTTGAAAAAATAGTGTGTCTAACATAGTTTCATATGTAAAAAGGAAGCCTTTATGGCACAAGATTAAAATAGTATTTTGATTTCTACATATATTTCCATATGTGATTTATGAAACTCTTTGAAAAAATAGTGTGTCTCACATAATTTCATATGTAAAAAGGAAGTCTTTATGGCACAAGATTAAAATAGTATTTTGATTTCTACATATCTTTATAGAGAAAGTCTTTATGGTACAAGATTAAAATAGTGTTTTGATTTCTACATACCTCTGTTGAGAAAGAAACAAGTTCACTACTAACATTGAAAAAAGTCTCTCATTCCTGCATACATGCTTTGAGAATAACATGTATAGTTTTTTGAGTGTTATGATAGACACCACGTAAACAAAAAATTATTCAAGATTTAGATTATTATATGGATTAGTTATTCAAGATTTAGATTATTACTTTTAGATATTAAATAGAATTCTTAATGATCTTTGTTATTACTAGAATAAATAAATTTTATATAACATATCGATTTTTTTCTTCATATTATTGATAAATATTGACTAAAATTTATGTTAATATCATCTGGTATATAATGATTCAACCACAATTTTCTATCCATATCAATTTGTATATACTGGTATATAATGATTCAACCACAATTTTCTATCCATATCAATTTGTATATACTGACCCAACTATAATTCTTTACCAACTAGTTGGGCTCCTACCACGTTAATCTTAACCTCCATATATACATGACACACCAGGAAGTCTTTATGGGATCGCACCCGGCCTGAGCCATACCAACCCTTAACATGGTTTGATTTTTCAACACAGAGTGGTTTAACAACACACCACCTCGGGGACCCCCCTTTTTGATACAGTTTGTTAGAGTACTATTTTTTAAGAAATGAGTTCACTACTAGCATTGAAAAAAGTTTTTCATTCATGCATACATGCTTTGAGAATAACATGTATAGTTTTTTAAGATGTTATGATAGAGCACTATCTAAACAAAAAATTATTTAATAGTTAGATTATTATATGGATTAGTTATTCAAAATTTAGATTATTATATAAGTTATTGAAAAATTATGTTTTTGATATTAAATAGAATTCTTAATGTTCTTTATTATTACTAAAAGAAATAAATTTTATATAATGATATTGATTTTTTTTTTCATATCATTGATAAATATTGACCAAAATTTAAGTTAATATCCACTAGTACACAATGACTCAATCACAATTTTATATCCATATCAATCGGTATATAATGACCCAACCATAATTCTTTACCAACTAGTTGGGTTCCTATCACTTTAACGTTAACCTCCACGTATACATGATACACGAGGACAAGAGGTAAGTAGATGGTTTTGAACCAATTACTTCTTATGATAGAGTGTTTTAATAGTACACAATACACTCGATCACCACCTCCACATCCTTACCAACAATTATATATTTTTCATTCTCATTCCAATAAATTTGGAAAATAAATTCATATAGTTATTAATTTTTGGTTGATCAAGTCAAAATAATTCAAAATAATTAATGTAAAACAAATATATTCTTCTCTATTAAATATAACTCTTAACAGTATTGATTAAGAGTAAAATAAAAAATAATGTAACTACAAATAATTCATGTGAAACAAATATATTCTTCTCTATTAAATATAACTCTTAACAATATTGATTATTAGTAAAATAAAAAATAACATAACTACATTATGGTTTAAAAAATTCTGACAATTAGTAACAGAAAAATATTAATGCAAGTATTATAATAAACCAATTATAATCCTTTTATAATAAATATTGATAAAAATTTAAATTAGTGTCAACTAATATATAATGATCGAACTATAATTCACATAATGATCCAACTATAATTGTAGGAATAGGTTTTTTCAATGTCATTTCAATAAATTTGGAAATAAAACTAAGTAATAATATAATATATATATTTTAATTTATAAATTAAAAATATAATTTATTTTTAGCATATGTAAATAGTAATAGAGATCAAAACCATTTATAATAGGTTTCTTTAATTTTAATTTTAATTCATGTTAATTCATGAATCATGTCATTAATTCATTAAGTGTAAATCCATGAATCATTTCAATAATTCCGCAAGTGTATTTGTATGTGCTCTTTTTACAATTTTTGAGTTTTCAAATAAAGTAGAGATAATTTATTACAAATTATTCAAAATGTTATGTACATTAAAATTAAACATGAGTGGAAAAAAGTGAGATACAATTAAATGGTTTAATATTTTTATAAAATTAATAATTTGATTATAAAATTAATTTTTTAAGTTATATTAAGAAAATGATAAGATTAAGTTTTTTATAAAGATAAATTTAGTTTATATGATAATATTAAATTTATTTAAAAAAAAAAAAAAAAAAAAACTAGTAGAAGATGGTAGAGATTAAATTGTTCACACTTTCTCTTTGCAATTTCCAATTAATATAATATTTCACTTTTCTTATGTGAATGCTATTTCAAAATGTAATAATTGCATTTTCTTTTTTTAAGTGGCTACTTCTTATATCAACATTGAAGAATAAGAGTTACACCAAGTTCATTGCATGCCAAAAATATTGTTGTTTGTACATTAGTATATGTATGAGAGTATATCATAAAAGAAGAAAGTAAAGGCCTATGTTGTACTGAGCTACTAAAAACTAAAGAGGACATTGTGTACCAAAAACCATTGTAACATCTCTATATACTCACGGAGGCATGTTACCTCAAAATGTTTTCTCTAATACCATTTTATAACATGCACACTTGCTTGTTGAGCCACATTACTACGAAATCGATTATCATTCGATTCAAATGCATAAATATAAATAGAATAAGATATACACTCATGTAATTATAACTAATAATTAAAATCATGAATGCAACCTACTCAAATATGCATCGCAACAATTAAACATACACAACATCATTCATAAAAATAAAATATAGAGTAAATGCAACATTCGATATAACATTAAAACTGTAAATGACATACTGATCAAAACACTTATCTTTTAAACATGATTTACACAACTGACTGCAGACAAAGGTCGTTCCACCTAACCATAGACTTTGCTTCTCCAATTCTCTCAACAATAAGTCACCCCTGAGTTGGGGCTATGAATCCACAATGTAACATCCCGCTCTGGCGCATTGAGCAAACTTATTCTTTGAGGACACTTGCTTGCAAGTGATCTGGATTATTATGCTATGAAAACTTTTGATTTTGATTATGAGGCGTTATGGGTTGATGACATGTTTTTTACTGCATTGACATAGACATGTGCTATTGACTCAGTTTTACTGAGTGTGAAGGATTTTGGACCTCGAGGATGCAGAGGCATCGATGGAACCCCTTAGACTCCAGATCGAGTTAGGGAGTGTACCATTGGGGTTTGACTGTATTACTGTGATATTAGTGCATCTGAATAGATGATATGATATGGATATATTCTGACATGATTTGTTGATGATGTAGGCTGACAATAGCTTGCTGACCAGACTCACATGTGGAGTAAAGGGGTCACGCATGACTACTAGAGATGTTGATGGAGAGGTGTGGATAGCAGCCCTACGACAGCTTATTAGCACTCCTATTGTGGCTCAAATTGTAGTTTAACATTTACCTAGTTTGAGAGGACCCACGATGTCGTGAGGGTAGATTGCGACAGTCGCTCACGATGATTCTAAGGGGTGTGCAATAAGGCGGGGGCCTTATTCCTTAGAGGCCCTTAGTCTCCCACAAGCTCACCTGGCGGAGTATTGACTCCAGGGGTTTTTGATGTCTACCAAGTCAGTCAAGAGGTGAGTGACACCCTTGGAGCACGTAGTGCATCCTGAAGGGCATGTCACGCAAGGGAACATATGAGGCGAGTGACACCCTTGGAGCACCTAGTGTGTCCTGAAGGGCACGTCGCATTGTTTTGATAAATGAATGAACCTAGTTGGCCTTAGGATGAACATTGTGATAAGAATCTTAAAAAAACATTTTCCCTAATAAAATGTTGCCCATCACAAAAATTAAGGTCTAGGACTAAATCATGCTAGTGGTAAAATTTTATCGTTTTTATAAAAAAAAAAAAGAAGAAAAAAAAAATGTTGGAATAAAATTTAAAAAAGGGGGATTTAATTGTTTTATTATTTTGATAATTTAAAATATACTAATTAAATGAGAAAAGGGAAAAAGGGTTAACTTCCACACCTGCCTTTTTGAGTTCTAATTAAAAATGGAAAAGAGGGAAAATCTAAAATATTAGGAAACTAGGAAGAGAGGTAAACATAAAAAGGGAAAAAGGGGAACATAAGGGAAAAAGCAGAAAGTCAAACTTAGTAAAGTATCTACCATTTAAGAGATTTCTAATTTAAATTGAACTAGCAATTTAATAATAGGGAAAGCCATTAAAACCTGTAAGAGAATTTGGGGACACCTAGGAGTAATTCGAGGTGGGTGAGGGAAATAAAGATAATTAATTAATTAAAGAAATTAATTTATGGAGGAATGAAAGAGATGGGTGACACTTGTACAGGGAGGAATTTTTAGGAACTAAATTTTAAAAACTTAATTAAACGAGATTTTAGGAAAGTAAGGAACCATGAAACTCTATATAATGAAGGGAGGAGATGGAGGTTGGATCTTCTTCTGTTTGTGTAACATCACGCTGTAGAAATATCTACTTGACTGATTTAACTTGTGGGAGTTGGGATACCCAACTCGGTGAGGAGTGGTAGCTCGGCCTTGCGAGGCGAGCTGGGAGCTAGTCGAAATGTCTGGATAGTGTGTGTGTGGCCCCTTTGCGGCTCGAGCGACTTTAATGGGGAAGAAGAGTACCCCTAGCATTAGCTGGGAGGTACCAGTTAAGTCTTGTCAGTCGACAAGTGGGAGTTGCACGGAGCACGCGGATGTCACTCAGAGCAGGCGATCAGGCAACGGTACGCTCTCTTCATTTTGTATAGTAGATGTTGTAGGTTTTATGCTTGGATCTACATGTTTGATTAGGTAAGTAAATTGATTGTCTAGATTGATGACTGAAATTTTTCTTAGCCTGGCTCGATGATTGATTGACTCCCATGGCCTTCATTTCCCCACATGTCTTGGCCACATGGTGATGTTGATTGTGACCCTTATGGTTGTTTTTCCTTCGTCCCTAGCTTGCCACTCCTCGCCTGAGCAGTCGGCCAGGAGCCTGATCTACGATCGTCACCTCAGCGTTAAAATACCTATCGATCTCAATGCCCTACTTTTCTGTGTGAGGATGATGAGTGAAGGACGAACCTATCAGTTGTCTACCTCCGTTGTTGTCCTTGGCTGAATGATTATCTTGCGCCTTCTCGCGATTGAATACCTCTATGTATTGTTGGTCTTTCCTCTCCACGAACAAATTAATACCCCTTGCATTTTTATTTCATCTCCGTGTTTCATCATTTTATTGGTCTGTGAATTACCCACTATAAAATCAACATTTACCCCCTTCCTTTTTATTGACTGCACTTGGATAGTTTTAATGGATGATTTTCAAATTTTGGGACAACGTTTTCTGATATGTATCAATAGTACCTATTTAATAGATTTTCACCAGCGATTTCCCTTACATCCTACCAATGATTATTTCTTGGGTGGCTGCGATTTGTTGCATGCATTTTGTCTGTGATTTGTTACAGTCTAAGATTGGTTACAGTGCTTTTGGTTGCATGTGTTGTGAAGTGGTGTTGACAGCGATGGGTAGTAGGCTGTGTAGGTTTATTGTAAACAATTGATACATACCTGGTGGATGAGAATAGTATTTATTGACAATAATCCTCTATAATTAGCGTGACTGTGATAATGATATTATGGACAACAAATTGAAACATACAGTAGACAGTGAAATTGTTATCTTAAAGAAGGAGAAAATTATTATATTTGTAGAAGACAAAGTTCATTATTTCTTAGATGACAATTTTTTATTATAGACAACGCTTTTATCTCTGGTATTCAAAGATAGCAATTTATATTATGATGTGGGTGTGATAGAGACACAGTATCTAAGGCTTGTCCAAGATATATCCTTGGGCAGCAATTTCTAGGTATAATAGGTGACAACACCCTCTTTATATTCACTTTTGTTGCATTATCTCGTTTAACTCAACAACCATTTTATTGTCAAGACAATAATTTTTTTTATTACTTTCTACTATGGTATTATAGTTGCCTTGTATTTATTACTTTTAAAACACCACAACTATTCGATTGGTTTGGATAGCGATCTGTACTTACATAGGACCAATGATTTTTATGTATAGCTGGCAGCGATGGTCACGACTCACGAGACATAGCGATACTTATTTTAACCCTTGGATTCATTTTTAGACAGCTTGAATCCTTACTCCTGGTCAATTCCCTTCTAACATTTCAATCCATCCAACGAGGGCTAGATGGTAATTTGACTGCACCAAATGTCTTCTATAGGCAGCGAAATTTGGTAAGATAGCATTACCCTTCTTTGGTGAAACTCGACAATTTTTCCAGAGAAAAACTCAAGGAACACTGGGCATGACAATGACATCCTTGCCCACGATTTTTCCTCGGGATTTATGCTCACTGTTCAGTGGATTACTCTACAAAGTTACCTGCGACCTTCCTGACATTTTGATTGCATTTACAGTGTGTTTTTTTTTGGCCACGTTTTTCTGTCACTTGGCTGCGTGGTCTCTTGTCTTCGCACTGCTACTCGCACGCCTTTGAGTTTATTAGCGTATCATGCATGAAAATATCGAAGTTCTCCTTAGTGTTCCTGAATTGAAATTGTAACTTGAGTTCTAGTACGCCTCCGTTTTTGGGAAACCATTGTTAAACTGGATCACGCATTTTTCCTTGTTGGGGAGATATTTGTTAACTAGCATGATAATCGCCTTGTTAGTGCTATATTACTTGTTATGAAAATAGTCATGCAAACTACCCTGTTATTGCTAAATTAATTGTTATGTTAATCATTATGTTAAATGCCTTGTTAACTGCTGTAATAAAT
Organism: Picea glauca; assembly: GCA_000966675.3. Taxonomy (NCBI): domain Eukaryota; kingdom Viridiplantae; phylum Streptophyta; class Pinopsida; order Pinales; family Pinaceae; genus Picea; species Picea glauca. The sequence continues at coordinate 752,637 of JZKD02S1673686.1, read as the reverse complement.
TGTTATGTAACATATATGTAATTACCTTGTTGATTTTCTACAGCAATGTTAGTAGCTGGCAGTTTCCCCCTCAATGATAATAAACAACTAGTGTGGTTAGTTCAGTCATTATAGCTAGACTAATGTTGAGGTTTAATTGTTCATACTTGCTAAAGGTAGCATTCCACTTTAAGAATGTTAATGTTGTTATTCAAGTTTATGGCTAGTTAGATGGGGATTCAGATTAATATAGAATTGTCCATTTAGGTTGTAACAAATATTAAAATTAGTATGGTGAGTAAAGACTAGATTGCAAATTTAGACTTGCTAATTTAGATATGTAATTGATGTTAGTTGGATTTATAGATATCGCCTAATTGATAACTCAGACTTGCTAAATTTGAGTCGTAATTCATGTTAAGTTCGGTTGGTAACTCGTTGACTAATGGAATTTAGACTGGTTAATTGATCTATAATTAATGCCAATTTAAATAATAGATATTGAAATTTTAGCGTTGATTAATGGTTGGGTTGTTGATGAAGTCGTTTTTAGCTTACGCTTCCCATTGAGGCTGTTGTTGTTTATTATTAATTAATGTTTGTACGTGGTTTTGTAAACGTTCAATGTGATTCGTTTTGCTCACTGTAAGGGTTCTAGTTACTTCTGTAATTAATTTTGGGTTGTTAGGATGATTATCCTTAGCTTAGTAGGCTTGGTCTGCTTGGTCAGGCAGGATGTAGACACCTCCTTGTTCCTCGGAACAATCGCTAGCCTTGAGACCTTAATGTTATAATATAGAATATTGTGCTCGTTTTACCATTGACGATACCCTCGTCACCCAACCACTGGCCAAAGCCACCCTCCGAGGACCTTGACCTTGACTGAGAAGAGAATCCTGGTAGCAATTAATATCCAAGAGAGGATAATGCACCAAGAAATAAAATAGAAACTAAGCTAAACAGATGATCCCAGCCAGAAGCTAGCGCACCATTTTCCAACTCTCCCAGAAACTTGCGCACCAAACTATTGCTTCCTGCAACTGCCTGTGCAGATTTTTCTCTCACTGCAACTGCTGAGATGTGAAATAATGAAACTGGTGCCCTGTATTTATAGTGTACTGTCCAGGATAACTGGGGCCAACTTCTCCTTATGTGTATCAATAAATTCAATTTAAATGTATTTGTTCAACCGACAACTTGTCTAGGGTTTCCTTCAATTATTTGCTTCCTTCCGAAGGATTCTAGTCTCGTCATAGGTCACAATAGAGGTTCATACCTCCCGAATCTACCATAATATTAACACTCCCTCCTAGCTAGGGAGGTATGGTCTTGAGCAAAATAGACCATTCAACTGGTAGCACTATGAGCACATATCATTATTATCCAACTGAATAATCTCCTATGACAACTGGTACAATGTCAATTAATAGAACACACATGTGTCTATTCTAGTAGTACACAACTACTCAAACTTGTGAAACACAATCACAAACAGTAGCATATCTATTGTCATTTATTCGTCATAACAAATATCTGATAGCAACCTGCATGGAAATAATGTTATGATAAAAATTGAATCATCTAGGCCAATCTTTTACTCGTGTCTGTGAGATCTGAAAGAATGTCTGCCCTCAGTATAGAATATCAACAATAATTATCTAGGCCAATATTTCACTCACGTATGTGATATTTGAAAGAATGTCTATCCTCAGTATAGAATATCAACAATGGGCTATCTGCCCCATTCTTCTCAAATGAGGAAGAAGGATTATTTCTGATTTCTGAGACTAGAACATTTCTCACCCTGGGGCATTCCTCTGACACTAAACAAAGTGTAACCTAGAGAGAATGAGTCTTTCCTAAGAAACGGTTGGACCATTCCTTACCCTGGGCCATTCCTCCAACATTAAACAAAGTGTAACCTGGAGGGAATGAGTCTGCCCTAAGGAATGATTATCCCTGATTGTTGAGCTTGGACTATTCCCCACCCTGGGCCATTCCTCCGACACTAAACAAAGTGTAACCTGAAGAGAATGAGTCTTCCCTTGAGGAATAACTGTCTGGACTATTCCCCACCCTGGGCCATTTCTCTGACACTAAACAAAGTGTAACCTGGAGAGAATGTATAACCCTCGAGGAATGTATGTCTTGCATCAACCTCCAAAACAGACCATTCTTCGAAACTTCTCACAACTGTGAACTTCAAAAGAATGACTGCCCCACGAGGTGGACCATTCTACTTGACCACTACTCAGAGTGATTTCCAAGAAGAATGACTATCCTAGACCACTCCCCATGTTAACCACAATGGGAAGTAGCTGTCTATGAGACATAAACAATCAATCTTCCTCCCATGTTAACTACAATGGGAAGTCACTATCCATCAGAAATATCAATCCACTTTCCAAACAAGAAAGCATTTGTCTAATCTGGACTAATTTTCAATTATAAAGATAAATAATATTTTCAGTGCCCCCTCCTAACTGGAGAGTTATTTAAATCATAAAATAAATGTTTTTCAAGAATATTTTTCCATACCTTCTCTATCCTGGAAAATATGCCCTTTCATCTAAGGGAGTTATTTCCATGATCCCCATATTCTCTTGAAAATATGCAAACTTGATTCTGGATAGAGGTTTTGTCAGGATATCTATTGTCTGCTCATCAGTGGGGATATACTCGAGCTTTACCTGTCCTTCCTAGACTTTATCTCGAATAAAGTAGTATTTGATCTCAATGTGCTTCGACCTTTCATGAAACACTGGATGATCGGATAATCTTATACAACTCTGATTATCACAATATATTATGGTCGATTCTAGAGTTTGATCAAATAAATCTGATATTAACTTCCTTAGCCATACTGCTTCTGTGCATGCTTCACAAGCTGCCACATACTCTGCTTTTGCTATACTGAGTGCGATAGACTTTTGTTTTCTTCTGCCCCAAGATATCATAGCAGAGCCCAAGCTGAAACACATACCTGAAGTACTCTTTCTGTCTTCTGCACTTCCTGCCCAATCAGAGTCTATGAATCCATGAAGTTGGATATCACTAGATGCAGTGTATCTCAACCCATAGTTTATTGTCCAACGAATATATCTTAGGACATGCTTTGTAGCTATCCAATGCTCTTGTCTAGGTTCCACCTGGAACTGACTTAATGTATTTACAACAAAGCAAATATCTAGTCGAGTATTTACTAAATACATCAATGATCCAATTAGCTGTCGATATAGCTATGGATCTATTGGATCTGAATCTGGAACTTTCACTTTTCTTATATCTGCATTCATAGGAGTGTCCATGGATTTACAGTCCATCATTCCAAATTTCTAAAGGATCTATATTGCGCACTTTCCTTGTCCAAGGAATACTTCACCACGCTTTTGCCATACTTCTAGTCCCAAGTAATAGTGCATGAGACCTAGATCTTTCATATCAAATTTAGAGGCTAAATCCTTCTTCCACTGGATGATTAGAGATTCTTCACCTGTTATGAATAGATCATCAACATATAATAGTAGAATCACAGGTGCGTTGTTCACAACTTTGTAATAAATGTTTGGATCTGCATGACTCTTGGAGAAACCAAGTCTAGTTAGATAGTTGTCCATTCTGGCGTACCAAGCCCTTGGAGCTTGCTTGAGTATATATAGATATTTCTTCAATCTATAAATGTGAGTGTCTCTGGAATGTACATCGAATCCTTGAGGTTGTTCAATATATACTTCTTCTTCAATAGCTCCATTGAGAAAGGATGTATTTACATCCATATGGTGTAGATTCCATCCCATGGAAGTGGCAAGAGATATGATATCTCTGATGGAGGTATACCTTACCATAGGAGAAAAGGTTTCGTCATAGTCTTCTCCCTCCTTCTGGGAGAACCCTCTGGCCACGAATCTTGCCTTATATTTATCCACACTTCCATCTGCTGCATGTTTGATCTTGTATACCCATTTTGAGGTTACCACTGATTTCTCTTTAGGTCTGGGTACAATTTCCCATGCTTCGTTTTTCATAATGGACTGATGTTCTTCCTCCATAGATTCTTTCCATTGTCCCTTTTTAACTTCTTCTTTGAATGCAGTAGGTTCTTCATCTAGAAGTTTTGTCATGTATGTTGCATAACTTGAGAATCTTTTCGGTCTTTTGCTCTTCCTAGATGTTCCTTCTGGAACCTTGATTCTTTGTGCATCCTGTAATGTGGCTTCAAGCCAAGATGATCATTTCTTATTCTTTGGTATATTATCTAGATCAATGTTCTCACATGGATTCATAGGATGCTCAGGTTGATCCTTTTCGTTAATTTCGCTTTTTGTGTTTTCTTCATTTGGTTCTTCAATTTCTTCTTCTTCTATAGTTTCTTCAATAGATTTTCTGAAGGCCATCCTTTCATTGAATGTTATGTCTCTGCTTACTTCTATCTTGTCTTGTTCTAGAATATATATTCTATAGGCTTTGGATGAGTCACTATATCCCACGAATATCCCCTTATTTCCTAAGGGTTCTATTTTATTTCTTTTATCTTTGGGAATATGAGAATAAACTTGACATCCAAATATTCTTAAGTTTTCTATGTTAGGTTTCTTACTTGAGAATGCTTCTTCTGGTGTCATGTCCTTCAATATGTGATGAGGGATTTTGTTTTGTACGTATATTGCCATCATTGTTGCTTCTCCCCATAGAAACATGGATAGATCTTGATCGTTCAATGGGGCCTTTACTGTTTCTTCGATAGATCTGTTCTTTCTTTCTGCTACACCATTTTTTTGAGGATTATGAGGAACAATCAGCTCCCTCCTAATCCCTACTGATTTGTAGAATGCAACGAACTCCTCCAAGGTGTATTTTCCTCCATTATTTGTTCTTAATGTCTTGATCTTCTTGTTCGTAAGGTTTTCTATTTCTGCCTTGAATTCTTGGAACTTGTTGAATACTTCATATTTTGACTTCAGTAGGTACAACCACGTCTTCTTTGAATAGTCATCTATTGATCTAAAAATGAAGAAGACTTGTATTCTTGAAATTATTTGCAAGATTTCAATTCATGTATTAAAATGCAAATGGATCAACTTTGCAACACAAATTTTATATAAATTACTCATTCAAGATGCATATAAATAGTAGCAATAAATAGTGAACAGAAAACACATGACACAACAAATGATAAAGGAGTTCACCTCTCTCTTGGGCTACATCTCTTGGTTCAGCTTTCAATGGATCTCTTGTATTATTTTCTCAAAGTGATAAAAAATGTTCTTTACAATGCTCAAAATTCCAAATTGATAGCTCCAATGGCTTCAGAACATCCAAAAACCCCTAGCTGGGCTTTTTTGGCGCCTCGTTTGGCCAAAAATTGAAGAAGATAGGCTTCCTGGAAATCCCCCTTCAAACTTGTTGTCTCTGGATCGCCAAAATGCACCCTTGTTGGCTCAACCTAGCCCCCACGCGCTTTTATGCATTAAAACCCAACACCAGGTGCAACCACATAACTGGTACAAACTGCCAAACAGTTACGCGTTGGCCCTTAACCACCAAGGCTCATGGGCACATGGCCACCACATGACCGTGCATAATACAAACAGGGTTAAGGTTTAAACCATATGTATAACTGTGAGGGTTAAAAAGCGCACACCCACAATGGTCACATGTCAAACATATAACCATGCGCATACCAAAACGGTCACATATATATATATAACTATGCACATTACAATGGTCATATGCAATACATATATAACCGTGGGCTGGGGCTTAGCCCCGGCCCGGTTCGTGCCCCAATTCACATGTTTTCAAACTCAAATACAATAAAACACATACATATGTTAAGCAACACATGTGGGTGCATCGGTTGGGTGGCCCTTCCCAAGGATTTACCCTGCCCATAGGTCACAGAGTCAACTCCATCCAACAACATAACTTTTAAACCAATATATAGGTGACACGTGGTGGCCATTGATTGGGCCACAGGTCACTATCCCATTCACTGCAAACAAGCCACATCATATGCCAAATGTCCACATAGCTACCTGCCACATGTCGTACGTCCCCTGCCATGTGTCGTACAGCCTACCACGTCAGCATCCATATAGACTATACGGACTGTACAGTCATCATCCCTTTTTTTTGCCTGTTTGTCATTTTGAACAGAATGCGATATCTCTTTCTCCTGACGTCCGTTTGAACCCAAACGAGTTGCGTTGGATTTTTAATGATGAGGCCTACTCTCCCGTTCGATTTGAAGTGATTTCAATCACTTTGAATTTTTGAGCAAAATTTGATCCCCTGGATCACACCTCCCCATTGGAAAGCTTTTGGACCTCCAAAAGACTATTTTCAGTCTATTTGAAGATAAGGGTATAGCTCCGTCACCTTTCCAACCTTAATCCACTTGGATTTTCTTGGATTTGTACCTTTAATACCAACTCAAAGATACTCCACATTTCCTCGTTTTGAAGTTCGCATTCTCCTTTCAAGGATTGTGTCTTCATGTAGTTCTGTAAGATATTCTGGGGAAAAATCATCTATAGAAGGAATCTTAACATGCTCTCCTTGATCATCAATTAAAGGAGGCTCATACAATTTCAAATTCTCAACATTAACAACTGCATACATTTTCATATAAGGAGGCAAATCTAAACGGAAGGCATTGTTACCAATCTTGTCGATAATCTTGAAAGGACCATATCGAATTGGTTTCAATTTTTTACCTTCTCCTTTAAGCCTCTCCTTACTAATGTAAATCCAAACTTCATCACCAACTTGGAAATTGTGATCAACTCGATGCTTGTCATGTCTCGTCTTGTACTTGGCTTGACTCTTTTCCAACTACTCTTGTACCATTTGATGTATCGACTGAATTTGTTCAATGAAATTTTCTGCCCTATCAATGTCATATTGTCCATCAATAGCAATATCCTTCCCAAAGATAAAATCTAAAGGAGATTTGGGCAAATAGCCAAAACATGCTTCAAATGGTGAAATTTGAGTTGAAGAGTGCTTAGCTTGATTATAAGCATGTTGAATGTAGCGTAAATGCTCATCCCAAAGTTTAGGATGCTTGCTGCAATAACCACGAAGAAGATGCACCACTGTTCTATTTACCACTTCTATCTGACCATTGGTTTGCGGATGAAAAGTTGTGCT
>JZKD02S1673686.1:710458-730278 GCA_000966675.3 Picea glauca | reverse complement strand
TGATCTCTATTTAAAGAGCATGGAGGGTCATTTGCCGATGATCGATTGTGAGAAACCCTATTGTAAAATTTCTCTGTAATCTTTTTCTTTGCATTAATAAACTGCTCCAAGTAGCTGCGTTGGCTGGGGCCGTGGATGTTTCCCCGTAGGGGTTTTACCACGTGAAAACATCGGTATGTTGATCTTTGATCTGGTTATGTGAGTGGTTACTGAAGGTGTTCGTCCTCTGTTGGAATACCTGTGTTGTCGAACAGAAAAATTAGGGAGTTGGATCTTCCTTTAGGTTGCATCTTGCAAATAGGGGGTTGGAGCCTCCTTCTAGTTATAGCTGGAGAAATAGGAAGTTGGTGCTTCCAATAAATGTACTCTTTGACAAATAAGAAAATAATTCCATGGTTTTTTCCTGCATTGGGTTTCCACGTAAAACTTCGGTGTATTATATTTATGTGTTGTTTATTCATTGATTTATGGTATTGATGCTATATTGAATGTTGATTGAATATCATTGAATATTTTTATTATGGTTAAAGAAAGACAAATACTAATATTGATTCACCCCCTTCTCACCCTATCAGTATTCCAACAATTGGTATTAGAGAAGGTTCTTCAAGTAGTAGTCTAACCACTAGAAGGAGATCATGGAATGCACTAAGATTGGAGCACCAAGGTTTGATGGGAAGAAATATACCTTATGGAATAAAAGGATGAAAACCTTTTTACAGACATACAAATTTGATGTTTGGAAAGTAGTAGTAGATGGGTATACAACACCAGCCACTCCCCCAACTGAAAGAGATGGAAAGAAGCTCAGTGAAAACAACTCAAAGTATAAAGGTACTATTATGAGTAGTTTAATTGATTCAGTTTTTTTCAAAGGTATGCATTGTGATAGTGCAAAGGATATTTGGGATAAAATCTAAAATATTTATGAAGGAGATGCCAAGGTAAAGAGAGCTAAACTTCAATTTTTCAGAGCTAAGTTTGAATAGTTTAAGATGAAGGAAGATGAAGAAATTGCAACCTAAATCCCATGAATTGATGAAGTAGTCAACACTATGAAAGGATTGGGAGTAGAATTTGATGATTTGGTGGTTGTTCAAAAGGTATTGGGTTCTCTTCCTATGAGATTTGATTCTAAAATATCATCCTTAGAAGAAAGAGGAGATCTCAGTACATTGGGCATGAAGGAGCTACATGGAATATTTACAACCTATGAGATGAGAACATAATAGGAGAACCCAATCACAAAGGAAGAAACTTTCAAGGAATCCAAGAAGACAAGGAAGAAGCACAAGAAAAAGTCAAAACCAAGTTGCAGTTGTAGTGATGATTCAGACGAAGATGAAGAGATGGATAACTTTGTAAGAAAATTATAGAAACGAACTAGCAAATATAAAGGTATGCTTCCATTGAAATGTTTTAATTGTGGTTGTATTGGTCATTTTGATTCTAAATTTCCTCATAGGAATAAAGACAATGATGAAGAAGAAGTTTGTATAAGAGATTTTTTTTTTCAGAAGGGAAATAATAAGAAATTATTCAAGAAAAGTTTCTACTCAAAAGAGGACAGTTCCTCATTAGAAGAGGAGGAGAGTGATAGTGACAATGATTTTGAAGGAGTACTCTTCATGGTAGTAGAATATGATTCCAAATAAGAAGGTGAATTCGATCTTAGAGCAGAGCTAATCAGTGCATTAGAAGAACTTAAGAAGGAAAGAAATAAAAACAAGTCACTCAAGGTAGAGTTAAAAATGAAAGAGGGATATGAGAATTATAACTTTGAATAACTAGAGAAGATGATCATGATTATAAAAATTCAAATATAGGAAGATATAAGAATTGAGGAAATTCTTAGAAGTCAGTTAGAATAAAAGGAGAAAACGATTGGAAGTTTGGAAGCATAAGTAGTATCTTTAAGAAAATATCTTCAGAATAAATATATGCAGCAGAAGAGCACTAGAATATTGGATAAAATCATCAACATTCAAATATTATCAGATGACAGATCTGGCCTAAGATACAATCAAGTACAAAATGAGAAAGGGTCAGGCTCCAAGATAAGCGAACACGATGTAGAACAAAGAAGCTATGCATAGATTGTTAAATATTCTATCAAGAAGGAAGAATGCATTCTCCCAAAGAAGAATATTCTAGAAATAAAGAAGACTCAAGAAGACAAATTTAGAAGGAATGCATCACAAATAAGATCATCTATTCCCAGGTATAAAATATTCTTTTATGGTAATTGTTTTAATTGTGCTAATTTTTGACATAAAGCTGTAAACTACAAAACTAATAGACCTGGACGAATCATTGGGAGTATGGATATAGGAGTTGAAACTCAGACAAAATTACACTCACTAGAACAAAGGAATTTGACACTATTATCCACAATTGAACCCAATAGTTTTGAAGAAGCCATCACAGATGAACATTGAATCAAATCTATGGAAGAAGAATTGGATCAGATAGAGAAGAATGAGACATGTGAACTTGTTCTAAGGCATAAATATAAGAACATGATTGGTACAAAATGGGTATTCAGAAACAAGATGAATGAGGATGGACAAGTAACCAGGAATAAAGCAAGGTTAGTATGCAAGGGATACACTCTGGTTGAAGGAATAGATTTTGAAGAAAAAAATTCCGTAGTTTCCATAATGGAAGCAATCAAATTGATCTTGTCTTATGCATGTTCAAAGAGAATAAAAGTATGTCATATGGATTTAAAATCAACCTTCCTAAATGGAGAACTAGAAGAAGAAGTCTACATCGAATATACAAAAGGATTAAACTGTCAGAAAAGGAAGATTATGTTTTCATATTGAAGAAGGCACTATATGGACTCAAACAAGCCCCCAGAGCATGCTATTCAATATTGGATAGGTATCTACAAGACCAACTGTTCAACAAAGGAAATACAGACAACAATATCTACATAAAGGTAAATCAAAATAATTTGTTGATAATTGAAGTTTATGTTGATGACATTATTTTTGGCAGTAATGATTATAAGATGAGTCAGAAATTTGTTAAAGAAATGCATAATTAATTTGAAATGCCATTACTTGGTGAGTTGTATTTATTTTTGGACCTTCACATATGTCATCTAGATACATGTATTTTCATATCCCACACCAAGTATATCAAAGAAATGTTGAAGAAATTTTGAATGGTAGATTGCAGTCCTGTAATTAATCCCATGCAGACCAGTTGCAAACTGAAAAAATATGATATATCCAGAGATGCAGATAAAAGGCTCTATAGATTGTTGATTGGAAATTTACTCTACATGGAAACTTCCAGACCGGATGTGATGCAGCCTTTTGGACAGGTGGCACAGTTTCAAGTAGCCCAAAAGGAATCACATGTTATGGTAGTGAAGAGGATATTCAGATATCTAAAAGGTATAGAATAGTTTGGATTTTGGTATCCAAAAGGGAATGATATATCACTTACTAACTACACAAATGTAGATTGGGAAAGTATCATTGATGATAGAAGAAGTACAAGTGGAGAAAATTTCTACTTAGGTGATTGTCTAGTATCTTGGTTGAGCAAGAAACTGTCTTTAGTATCATTTTCCATAACATAAGCATAATATATTTAAGTAAAAACATGTTGTACATAGGTTCTCTAGATGAATCAAACTTTGCAGGACATACATGTGGAATATGGCGATCCTATTCCAATATTCTGTGATAACAAAAAAACTATAAGTATCTCTAAATTCCAGTGATGCATTCCAAGATGAAACACATTCTGATCAATTTTCACTTTCTATGGGAACATGATACAGAGAAGAACATCATGGTAGATTATGTTGGTATAAAAGAGTATATTGCAGATATCTTCACCACACCTCTTCCAAGGGAGAATTTTGAGTATCTTCGATAGAAACTTGGAGTAGTTTCATCCCCATAGTGAATTCTTTTTGAAATAATTGAATGTTTTTTGAATGATTTTTATTAGAGATGTACATGAGGAAGCACCATGAATATAAACATTAGCAGATATCAGAGGCTTACTAATAGGGGGAGCATCCCTAAGGAGAGGTCATACTTTGTCATTGATTTCAAAGGGGGAGAGGAAAAAAGAGGCATGGAAGAGAAGAGGCATGAAGATAGGGGGAGTCAACACATGAAGACAGGGGGAGCCAACATGAGCATGTGTGTTTGTAATGACCCCATCATTACAACTACAAGAGATGCAAGAAAGTGCAATTTTTTTTTTGTTTTTAGGAAGGAAGGCAACGACGACAATAGTTGAACACACAACCCGACAATGAACACCACACACGCAGATCAGGAAACAAACAACAACGACTTAACACACTAGCACATCGAGCAACTGGGTGAAACAAGAGAAAATCAAAGACAAAAGGAGATGATTACCCGCCCAACAAAAAAACGATAATGTCTATAAGATAAAGGACAACATCCACAATCTCGACACAACGGGAAGCACCGACTCTAGCCAAGTTATCATTCACCTCTATCCATTAGGGCACGCAATGATCCCCTCATCAGGAATCATGTCGTTGCCAAGTGATAGGCATGAAAATAACCCTAGTGCAACATAAAATACCTAGACCTTTAACCCAAGCTGAAACTGACGCGCTAGGAGGCTGAATAAACTAACAAAATATGTGAAGACTACCCACGCACCCAAGCAATAATCGACAAGACGGAAGGAGACATCACTAAATTTAGGTTGAGCAAGAAGTTAACTATTATTCCATTAAACCATAACCCATGACTGTTAATCATTAGTCTAAGTGTGAAGGAGTGAACTATTATAGGCGACATTTAATCTATTGAGGCAGAAGTAAAAGGATCAAGGTGTAAGATGGATGAAATAACTATCGCTATATAAGAAAAACAATTAGGTTGTTGTTTTCACAAGTCATAAGACGTATATAAAACCATGGGCACATAAATAAAATAATTCTAAGGGTAGTAAGGATCTCCACCTTCCTAGGAACCAATCCTTTTAAAGATCTTGAACGTTTAATCTCTGCCAACAATCGTTGTGTAATTATATTTAGAATAAGATTTAACTCTTCAATTTAAATATCTACTGGAAAATTTTCATTGTGTAATTATATTAAATGAAACTTTAATCTATACAAATGAATTCTCTACCAAAATTACCAACAAACTTTTCGTGATATTAGAATTGGAATGGAATTTAAACTATTAATTAATTTTTGTGTGCAAGCTTCGCTGGTTTAAATACATTAAAAAAACGGGAGTTAACTCTGCAAACTAAGTTGTTTCCCTGGGAAATTCGCTAAATAGATGAGTTGTCCTTTAATTACATAAATCTTTCAAAGGAAATAACCAAATAGGAATTTAACATTGATTTGATGATGCAGTTAGCTTTCTATTCAAAGGTAACAACATTGATGTAAAAAACTAGGAAGTAACCCAATCGTTGTTTAACAAAATGATAGAAGTCACCATCTATTAACAATTGGTTGTCATATCTAGTCATAAAATGCTATCTTATACACAAAAGAATCCCCACCATTGCATCGTAAATAAGATTCCCCTTTTACACAGTTATTAAAACTACCTAACATGTAGAACACACCCCCATTGCTTTGTAAAAACACTACCTAAAGCTTACAAAAATCTTTGTGTAAGTAATACCAAATCGTGGTCTAGATATGTTGATACCACAGTCTATTAAATATCTTATATTGCTGAGTAGAAAATATTATATTTCCATTATTCAATTAAGTTCGTTGCCCCATCATTTAAACTATGAGTAAAAATCGTTGAATATAACCTGTGAATATAAACTATGAATAGGATACAAATAACTGCCATAGGTATAAAATTGCTGAAAAATAAATTCTGTCTATACAAATTTATAACATGTCGTCTATCAACTATGCTAGCACTGCCATACATTACAATATACCCATCATACAAATCGTTTCCCTGCACAATTACTGCATTAATTCACTGTCTTAATACATACAAAGCTTACAAATCACTGTCATTCTCAACATAAGATTGTTGCCTATGAAATGGCAATCCGTAACACAAATTGTTGTCAATCAGTAACAAGGTTGCTAGTCAAATGAAATCCATGCAGAATACATAGGTACAACAACTATGAAAATGTGAATCATGAAATCGCAGGTAAGCAACCATGGAAACACTATATGAAAATGAAAAAAATATAATTTGTGGTGAAATAAAATGTAGATATATAAAGTTAATATCGTAGTGATATAAAAACACAGTTATACAAATTCCTAGTGATATAAAAACACAGTTATACAAATTCGTAGTGATATAAAAAATAGATATGTAAAGTCAATATCACAGTGATAATCGCAGATATACTCGTAGTGTAAAAACTGTGCATGATGCCAAAAATCGTGGAGCAAAAACGGTGCAATGTGTCAGTAAAATCGTGGAACATAAATTGTGCTCTTTGCCAATGAAATCGTGGATTGAGAACTATGTAGAGGGCATTTACTGTATACAACTAGCTGGGTTTTATCATCACTGCCAAGCATTTCGTTGTTGTGCATTATCATTCAAATCGTTGAGTTTTAATAATGAAATTCGTTGAGTTGAAAATAAGAAATCACATTTAATAAAGGTAAATAAAACATTGTCATGAAGATAAATAACTCAGTAATAAGATAGAAAACATTGTCCATTCCCATGTTTAAAGTGTATAAGTGAATGCGATCAAAATAAAAATCGTTGTGCAATGAAGGATAAATTTGTAGTCTATAAATGTATAAACAAATCATAAATTCACAGGGAAACATTCACCATCAAATGTATTAATGTGCAGAGGAAAATCGCAGGCCAGATGGATTAAAGATGCAGAGCAATTTAGCTATCGAAATGTAATAAATTGCAGAGGAAAAATTCGTGGTTGAATGGTTCCCTGGAGAAAAGATAAAAAATACACAGAGGTATTCAATCGTAAGAAGGCACAAGACAATCAATCAACCAGGAACAATCAACAGGGGTAGACAGCTGGGAAAAAACATCCTTTGCTCATCATCCATGCACAAAAAAGTAGGGCATTAGAATCTATAGGTCGCTATGCACTGAAGTGATGACCGTCGATTTGGCTCCTGGATGACTGCTCAAGCATGGACTAATGATCTAGTGATGAGAACGAAATATAAAGAACAATCTCTTCATAATAATCAATAAAACAAAATAGAAAAGTCATAGAAATCGGGGATAGGTTTCCAGGGAAATCAATTCAATTCAGTGAGCATAAAGCTATGATGAATTTAAGTTCTTGTTTAAAAATGATGATTAAAACACATTTTATTTTTACACAATATAAGTATAGTAATAGAAGCGCAGGAACAATATTAATCTACCATTCAAAATAAAAGCATGTGTATCATAGCCCAAGGTTACAACTCCGAGTCATTGTCCCGCGCATGCTTCATCCAGCTCCCACTTGATGAATGATGTGACTTCACTGGTACCTCCTAGCCAATGCTAGGGGTACTCTTCTTCCCCCTTATCCCCTTGAGATGCAAAGGGGCCACACACACTATACCAGAGAACAACTAGCTCCCAGCTCGCCTCACAAGGCTAAGCTACCACTCATCACCGAGCTGGGTATCCCAACTCCCACAAGATAAGTCAGTCAAGTCAAAAATTTATCAGTGTGACGTTACACTTCAAGAAGAGATCCATACTCCTCCTCCTCCATCTTTTCTATAAAATTTCTAAGTGATTTCTTTCCCAAATTCCTATTTAATTTAGTTTTCATTAAATTAATTCAGAAAAAACCTCACCCGTACACATGTCACCCACCCCCCTAGTTGCACCATAAATTAATTTCATTAATTATTTAATTACTCCTATATCCCTCACCCACCTAGAAGCATTCCTAAAATCGCTCCTTGGTGTCCCCATATTCCCTTACACATTTTAAATGACTTACGCCCTTACTAAATTCCTAGTTGAGTTCATATTTAGAAATTTCTTAAAGGCAAGATTCCTTACTAAGTTAGTCATTTTTTTTTCCTTCCGTTTCTTTTTTCTTTATGTTTCCCCTTTTCCCTTAGTTTTCTATTTTTTTTTAAGTTTCCCTCTTTTCCCTTCTTAACTAAAACTCAAATTAGCAAGTGTAGAAAAATCACCTTTTACCCCTTTTTCTTTTTAATTAATAAATTTTTAGTTAGCATTTGTAGAAAAACAATCAATTCCCTTTTAAAATTTTAATCCTTCAATATAATTTGATTTTAATAAATTAATTGAATTTCTTACCCCTTTCTCGTCACATGTTTAACTATGATTATATTATTATTATTTTACCACAAGTATCACATAGACCTAGATTTTAATTTTCTAGGCTGGGCGACATTTTTATTAGGGAAATTGTTTTTTTTTGTTTTAAATCTTACTTATCACATCATTCATTTTAAGGCCGACTTGGATTATTCAGTTACCCATTGAAATCGTGATGTGCCCTTTAGGACGCACTAGGTGCTCCAAGGATGCCACTCACCTTTTTATGTTTTCCTTGCACGATGTGCCCTTCAGGATGCACTACGTGCTCCAAGGGTGCCACTTGCCTCTTTCCATTTTCCTTGCGCGGTGTGTCCTTCAGGACGCATTACATGCTCCATGGGAGCCACTCGCCTCTTGACTGACTTGGTAGACATAAAAAATCCCTACATTCAATACTACGCTAGGTGATATTGTGGAAGCCTAAGGGCCTCTAAGGAATAAGGCCCCTGCCTTATTGCGCTCCCCTTAGAATCATCGTGAGCGATTGTCTCAGTCTTCCCTCACAACATTGTGTGTATTCTCAAACTAGGTAATCGTTAACCTACAGTTCGAGCCATGAAGATAGTTCTAGTAGGTTGTGGCAGGGTTTCTGTCCACACCTCTCCTTTATAGTCTCTGGTTGTCATGCATGACCCCTATACTCCACATGTGAGTCTAGTCAACAAGATATAGTCAACCTGCATCATCAATGAAACATGTCAGAGATAAAAAAAAAACATAATAACATCTAATTCGATGTGCATATGTCATATCAACAACAATCAAACCCCAATAGTCCACTCTCTGACTCGATCGAGATTCCAAGGGGTTTCATCGATGCCTCTGCATCCTCAAGGTCCAAGTCCTGCACACTCAGGAGAACCCATTCAATAGCACCTATCTATGTAAATACACAAAATAACATATCATCACATCCATAATGCATCATAATCATAATCAAAAGGACAATAGTATAATAATCTGGATCACATGCAAGAAAGTGTCCTCAAAGAATAAGTTTTCTTAGTGCACGCAAGAGAGAGATGTTACATACACCCCCTCTTGGTCTAAACTTCATCTCAAAGTCTCATAGTATATAAGTGTCAAATAATGTGTATCATAGTATCATAAGTCTATCTATCAAACAAAAATGGAAATTGTTGGCGCATATCATATGTGTCCTCCTAGGTTGTCGAGTGCGGACTATAGTTGTTCCACTGGACCTTGACCTGATCTACTGTCCGATGTCATAGCTATCGAATGTGATGATCCAGGATGCAGATCGACTCAGCCATGAGAACCCCCTCCTCTGATACCTTCAAGGATCTCATGTCAATAACATGTGTAGGATCACTAATATAATTTCTCAAAACAGATATGTGAAAAACATCGTGCATACGCCTTAAAGAATCAGGAAAGGCTATTCTATAGGCCACGAGCCCCTTCCTTTCCACAATATCGAAAGATCCCACGAACCTAGGAGAGATTTTGCCTCCCTTTCCAAACTTTATCAAACTCTTATGTGGTTTTACCCACAAGAAGACTTGATCGCCACCTTCGTAACTACAGTCGACATGACGCGCATAGACATAACTCTTCTATCGATCCTACACTTATTTTATCCTTTGTCTTATTTTTTTCACTTGATCTTCCATTTCTTGGATCGCTCCTGGTCCCACTAGGACCCTATCCTCAAGCCGATCCCAACTCAAAGGCGTTCGACAAGGTCACCCATAAAGAAACTCAAAAGGCGCCATCTTAATGGTTCTTTGGTAACTGTTGTTATAAGCGAATTCTACTAGTGGCAAGAATTCATCCCAACACTTATGTTGGTCCATCACGTGCATGCGCAACATGTCTTCCAATACTTGGTATGTTCATTCGATCTACCCATCTGTCTCAGGGTGATACACAATACTAAAGTTAAGTTGGGTTCCCAAGGCCTCTTGGAAACTAGTCGAAAATCGTCCAGTAAACACCGATCCTCAATTAGATATAATCCTCTTAGGCATGCCAAGCAACCTCACAATATCACTGATAAAAAATCTTTCTATGTCAGGTGCCTGATACGTCATACGTACGGGAATAAAATGAGCACTCTTCATCAGAGTGTCAACTACCAAAAAAAAAGAGTCTCGTCTCTTTACCATTAGTGGAAACCCAACAATGAAATCCATCGAAATGACATCCCATTTCGATTACAGAATAGAGTGAGGCTATAGTAATCCTGTTGGATTTCTATGTTCAACCTTCAGCTGATGACATTCTACACATCTAGCCACATAGTTGACTATGTCTGCCTTTATTCCTTCCATAAGAATAAGGGTTTAAGGTCCGCCCTGATCTCCATGACTCCTAGGGGAGCCATGTATAGTGCTCTGTGAGATTCGTTTAGGATCAAACTCCTCAACTTGTCGTTTGGTGGTACGTAAATCCGATTTTTAAACCTCAATAATCCATCGTCGTCAAACATAAATCCTTCAAATCTTGGTACCATCATTGTGTTTTGTCCAATAAAGTCCTTGACCTCTTTGTACCAGTCATCGTCATGCTGTAAATTTATAATCTTTTCATGTAGATTGGTCTAAATCAGCAACACCAAAAATATGTGTGGTCTCCGGCTTAGTGCATCTGCCACTCAGTTCACTATTCCTTTTATGTAAGTAATCTTGAAGTTGTACTCGTTAAGCAATTCCAACCCATGCCATTATCGCACATTCAGGTCACTTTGGGTAAATATGTACTGTAGTCCACAGTGGTCCGTTGTTAGTTCAAAATTTTCATCCAATAAGGTAGTGTCTCGACACTCTCAAGGCATATACAATAGCTAACAACTCCAAAATTGAGCATCACATAGTTCCCCTCATGCATTCTCAACTTCCTCGAGATGTACACAATCACTCGACTATCTTGCATCAAGAATTGGCCTAAGCCTTCCTCTGATGTGTCAGTGCATACCAAGAAGTCCGCATCCATTTCAAGGACCTTTAGTATTGGTGTTGTAGTCAACAACTCATTGAGCCTCCTCCACGCATTTCTCAGTCCAAACAAACTTCTTTTTCTTCTTCTGCAATTCCATGATCATATTTTCTATCTTCAAAATTCCCTCGATGAACCTTTGATAGTATCCTGCTAAACCCATGAAGCTACACACTTCTGGGACATTCATCGATGCAGGCCTTTTCATAATAGCCTTGAACTTTGTTGGTTCCACGATGATACCTTCGCTGGAGATGACATTCCCTAAGTAGTGAATCTTTGATTAGTAAAACGAGCATTTAGACAATTTCCCATACAATTTGTTCTCTCAAAGACATTGAAGTATCAAGCGCAAGTTCTCGTCATGCTCCTCCATCGTCCAAGAGTAAATCAAAATATCATGAATGAATACTTGGACAAACTTGTCCAAGTACTCGTGGAACACCCCATTCATCAAAATCATAAATACCCCTAGGGAATCTGTCAGTCCAAATAGTAAAATAATAAACTTATAATTTCCAAACCTCATCTTAAAGGAGGTCTTAGGGATATCATCCTCCTTGATCCGTAACTGGTGATACCCTGATCTCAAGTTGATCTTTGAAAACATCGTCACACCCTTCATCTGATCAAACAGATCATCAATCCTTGGCAACATATATTGATTCTTGATCGTTACCTTGTTCAATTAATGGTAGTCAATGCAGAGTCTCCACAACCTATCCTTATTTCATATGAAAATAATAGGTGCACCCTAAGGTGACACACTAGGATGTACCAGTTCTAGGTCCAACAACTCCTTCAGCTTCATTCTCAACTCTTATAACTCCTGGGTCGACATACGATAATGAGTTCTCACTATTGGTTCAGTTCCCAGTTTAAGGTCTATGGTAAATTCCAATTCCCTCTTCGGCGACATCCCAAGTAACTCCTCTGGGAAGACGTCCTCAATATATCTCACCATTGGAAGGTGTTCTAGACCTTCCGCATAAAGCTTACATCCCTTGCACATTCTCTTCTGTACCTGCAAGGAAAAGATGAACCTCAGGGAAACTCCCTGGTTTCAATCTACAAGAACATGTGTTTGTCCCTTGTCATCGACCAATCTCAACCATTTTGTCTTACATTTTGAGTATCACCTCATGCGATTAAAACTAGTCCATACCTATCATGACGTCATAAGACCCTAAGATCATGACGTATAGGTTGGCCCTGGTGAAAAATATCCCAAGTTAAGGCTACATCTTGTAACCTTCCCTCCAACCTTCTGTTTGGCTCTAGAAGCCATTTCTACAAGGCTAAACTCATCCTGTTCGACTTTTTTTACCTTAATCTTTTTTAGCACTGAACTAGAAAAGAAACTCTCAGTAGCACTAGGATCTATCAAAATACTAAGGGTCTGGTCAACAACGGTAAGGAGTTCATTGCCAAGGCGCTGGTTTTCGAGGTGTAGTAAAAGTGGATCCTCTATGGAATCCATGATATCATGGGGAAAGTCTAGCCGGTGTCTCATGCTACTGTGCACCAGATGACACCTACCCCGCGGGTCTCGCTAGAGTCCTATTCTAAAACTCGTGAATAAGCTCCTCCTCTTCTATGAGGGCCTTATGAATGACCTCATGCAAGTTTTGAGGCATCAGGATCCTAACCCTTGCACGAAATATGACATTAAGGCCAAAGACAAACCTGTTGACCTTACGTTTCTCAGTATTCAAGTGCAGAGCATACCGAAGCAACTCCATAAAATGGGCCTCATACTCGATCACTGTACGACCGCCCTGTCGCAAGGCATTGAACTCGTTGAGATGACACTCGATGAATTCCTCTGGTAGGTATCTCTCTCGGAACCATTCCTCGAACAGTTCCCATGACATATCGTTGACGACCACATTCAAAATTGACAGGAGCGTCTTTCACCATAGAAGAGAGCTCCCCTTTAGTTAAAATACTGCAAAGCGGACCTTCATGTTGGAGGTCATAATCGCGAAGTGTGAATAACATCTCCCTGCTATAGCCATGCCTTGACAACACAGCCATCCATGACACTCGTGGACTCGAGAACCCATCCCTCTCGAGTTCTTGGTGGAAGATAATGGTACTGAATGGGGCGCGCTGCGGACCCTTAGGGGTACATGCACCTTGGCCTCATATCAATACAGATGGTGAATCAAGGCCTTTGAAAATATCTTAAAATACCTTATTATACCATCATCATCCCTTATAAAAATTGAATACTCCCTAAGGACTGGTTCTTCCCCTTAGGGGTTAGACTCCAAGGGCATAGGCACTTATGGAGGTGTCGCACCTCCTTTCATGACACCACACTGTGAACCTATGTGGCATCCTCTAATCGATATCACCACATGGACATGTTAAATTTTTTATTTAGGACTAGGTTAATACTCAAGGGTTACTACAGTGGAAATATTGGCGATCCACAGTCACATGGTTGAACCTACTATGATACCATATGTAATGACCCCATCGTTACAACTACAAGCGATGCAAGAAAGTGCAAATTTTTTTTTTTTATAGCTAGGAAGGCAACGATGACAACAATTGAACACATAACCTGAAGACGAACACCACACATGAATATTAGGAAATAGAAAACAACGGCTCAACACACTGTCATATCGAGAAACTGGGTGAAACAAGCGAAAATTAAAGGCAGAAGGAGATGACTACCTTCCTGACACAAACATGATAGTGCCTATAAGCTAAAGGACAACATCCACAATCCCAACACAATGAGAAGCATAGACTCCGACCAAGTTATCATTCGCCTCTATCCATTAGGGTGTGCAATAATCCCTTCATCAGGGATCATGCCATCGCCAGGTGATAGGCATGACAATAACCCTAGTGCAACAAAAAATACCTGGACCCTTAACCCAAGATGAAACCGACGCATTAGGAGGCCGAATAAACTGACAAAATACATGAATACTACCCACACACCCAAGCAATGATCGATGAGATGTAAGGATACATCACTAAATTTAGGTTGCGCAAGAAGTTAACTATTACACCATTAACCCATAACCCATGATTGTTAATCATTAATCTAAGTGTGAAGGAGTGAACTATTATAAACAACATTTATACTATTGAGGCAGAAGTAAAAAGATCAAGGTGTAAGACGAATGAAAGAACTATTTCTATATAAGAAAAACAATTAGGTTGTTGTTTGCACAAGTCATAAGACGTATATAAAAACATGGGCACATAAATAAAATAATTCTAAGGGTAGTAAGGATCTCCACCTTCTTGGGAACCAATCCTTTTAAATCTCTTCAACGTTTAATCTCTCCCAGCAATCATTGTGTAATTATATTAGAATAAGATTTAACTTTTCAATTTAAATCTCTACTGGAAAATTTTCCCTATGTAATTATATTAAATGAAAATTTAATCTCCACAAATGAATTCTCTACTAGATGTACCAGCAAACTCGCCGTGAGATTAGAATTGGAATGGAATTTAAGCTATTAATAAATTTCTGCGTGCAAGCTTTGCTGGTTTAAATACATTAAAAAAAAGGGAGTTAACTCTGTAAACTAAGTCGTTGCCCTGGGAAATTCGCTAACTATATGAGTTGTCCTTTAATTACATAACATTGTCGAAGGAAATAACCAAATAGGAATTTAACATTGAGTTAATGATGTGGTTAGTTGTCTATTCAAAGGTAACAACATTGTTGTCAAAAGCTAGGAAGTAACCCAATCGTTGTTTAACAAAATGATAGAAGTCACCATCTATTAAAAACTGGCTATCATATCTAGTCATAAAATGCTATCATATACACAAAAGAATCCCCACTATTGCATAGTAAATAATCTACCCCTTTTACAAGATATTACAACTACCAAACATGCAGTAACAATCCCCCATTACTTTGTAAAACCACTACCTAAAGTTTACAAAAATCTCTATGTAAGTAATACCAAATCATGGTCTAGATATGTTGATACCACTGTCTATTAAATATCTTATATTGTTGAGTAGAAAATATTATATTGTTGTTATTCAATTAAGTTTGTTTCCCCATCATTTAAAGTGAGTAAAAATCATTGAATATAACCCGTGAATATAAACTATGAATAGAATAAAAAAATGTTGCCACATGTACAAAATTACTGAAAATAAGTTCTCGATACAAAACTTTATAACATGACATCTATCAATTATGCTAGAGTTGTCATACATTACAATACACTCATCATACAAATTGTTGCCTTGCACAATCATTGCATCAATTCGCTGTCATTCTCAGCATAAGATTGTTGCCTATGAAATGGAAATCCGTAACACAAATTGTTGTCAAACAGTAACAAGGTTGCTAGTCAAATGCAATCCACGCAGAATACACAGGTACATCAACCATGAAAACCTGAATCATGAAATTGTAGGTAAGCAACCATTGAAACGCTATATGAAAACACAGAAAATACAATTTGTGGTGAAATAAAACGCAGATATATAAAGTCAATATCAAAGTGATATAAGAACATAGTTATACAAATCCATAGTGATATAAAATGTAGATATGTAAAGTCAATATTGCAGTGATAATCGCAAAGATACTCGTAGTGATCATCATAGTGTAAAAACTATGCATGATGCCAAAAATTGTGGAGTATAAATGGTGTAATGTGTCAATAAAATCGTGGAGTAGAAATTGTGCTTTCTGCCAATGCAATCATGGATTAAGAACTGTGTAGAGGGAATTTACTCTATACAACTAGTTGGGTTTTGTCATCGCTACCAAGCATTTCGCTATTGTGCATTATCATTCAAATCATTGAGTTTTAATAATGAAATTCGTTGAGTTGAAAATAAGAAATCACATTCAATAAAAGTAAAGAAAACGTTGTCATGAAGATTCAAAACTCAGTAATAGGATAGAAAATGTTGTCCATTCCCATGCTTAAAGTGTATAAGCGACTGCAGTCAAAATAAAAATAGTTGTGCAATGAAGGATAAATTCACAGTCTATAAATGTAAATTCACAGTGTGTAAATGTAAAATTCCTCAAAAAATGTATTAATTTGCAGAGGAAAATCACAGGCCAGATGGATTAAAGACCCAGAGCAATTTTTCTATGGAAATGTAATAAATTATAGAGGAAAAATTTGTGGTTGAATGCTTGCAAGGAGAAAAGATAAACAATACGCAAAGGTATTCAATTGCAAGAAGGAGCAAGACAATCAATCAACTAGGAACAATCAAAAGGGTTAGACAACTGGGCAAAAGCATCCTTCGCTCATCATCCATGCACAAAAAAGAAGGGCATTAGAATCTATAGGTCGCTATGCACCGAAGTGACGACCGTCAATTCGGATCCTCACCGACTCCTCAGGTGTGGATTAATGATCTAGGGATGATTATGAAATATATAACACAATCTCTTCATAATAATCAATAAAATAAAACAAAACAGTCATAGAAATTGGGGATCAGTTTCCAGGGAAATCAATTCAATGCAACGAGCATAAAGCTATGATGAATTTAAGTTCTCGATTACAAAATTTGATTAAAACACATTTTATTTTTACATAATAGAAGTACAATAATGTAAGAACAAGAAAAATATTAATCTACCATTCAAAATAGAAGCATGCATACCATAGCCCAAGGTGACAGATCTGAGTCATTGTCCCGCACGTGCTCCTCTCAACTCCCACTTGCCGACTGATGTGACTTCACCGGTACCTCCCAGCCAATGCTAGGGGTAATCTTCTTCCCCTTTAGCGCCCCGAGCTGCAAAGGGGAAACACACACTATACCAGAGAAAAACTATCTCCCATCTCACCTTGCAAGGCCGAGCTACCACTCGTCACTGAGTTGAGTATCCCAACGCCCACAAGATAAGTCAGTCAAGTCAAAAATTTAGTAGCATAACATTACGCTTCAAGAAGAGATCCATACTCCTCCTCCTCCATCCTTTTTATAGAGTTTCTAAGTGATTTCTTTCCCAAATTCCCATTTAATTTATTTTTCATTAAATTAATTCAGAAAAAACCTCCCCCGTACACATGTCATCCATCCCCATAGTTGCACTAGAAATTAATTTCATTAATTATTTAATTACTCCTATTTCCCTCACCCACCTAGAATATAATTTGATTTTAATAAATTAATTGAATTTCTTACCCCCTTCTTGTCACATGTTTAATTATGATTATGTATTTGTTTTTTACCACAAGTATCACATAGACCTAGATTTTAATTTTCTAGGCTGGGCGACATTTTTATTAGGAAAATTGGGCTTCTTTTTAAAAATCTTACTTATCACGTCATTCATTTTAAGTCTGAATAAGATTATTCACTTACCCGTTGAAATCACAACGTTCCCTTTAGGACGAACTAGGTGCTCCAAAGATCCACTCGCCTTTTTCTGTTTTCCTTGCACGACGTTCCCTTTAGGATGCACTAAGTGCTCCAAGGGTTCCACTCGCCTCTTTCCATTTTCCTTGTGCGACATGCCCTTTAGGACGCATTATGTGCTCCAAGGGTGCCACTTGCCTCTTGACTGACTTGGTAGACATAAAAAACCCTTGGAGTCAATACTCCACTAGGTGATCTTGTGGAAGACTAAGGACCTCTAAAGAATAATTCCCTTGCCTTATTGGGCGCCCCTTAGAATCATCATGAGCGACTATCACAGTCTTCCCTCACATCATCATGTGTCTTTTGGAACTAGGTAATCGTTAACCTACAGTTCGAGTCACATAGGGAGTGTTATTAGGTTGTGGTAGGGATGTTGTCCACACCTCTCTCTCAAAGTCTCTGGTTGTCATGCATGACCCCTCTACTCCACATGTGAGTTTGGTCGGCAAACTATCATCAACTTGTATCATCAATGAATCATTTCGGAAATAAAATCAATCATCATAACACCTAATTAGATGTGCATATGTCATATCAACAACAATCAAACCCCAATAGTCCACTCCTGGACTCGATCCAATGTCCAAGGGGTTTCATTGATGCTTCTTCATCCTCGAGATGGAAGTCCTGCACACTCAAGAGAAGTCAGTCAATAGCACCTGCTTATGTAAATACAAAAAATCACATATCATCACATCCATAATTCCTCATAATCATAATCAAACAGCCAATAGTATAATAATCTGGATCACTTGCAAGCAAGTGTCCTCAAAGAACAAGTTTTCTTAGTGTGTGCAAGAGAGGGATGTTACAGTGTTTCCATTATTGTGTCTAAGTGTTTCCATCAATGCCAAAGGGGGATATTGTTGAAAGATTAATTAATTATCAAAAAAGATTAATTAATTATTGTAGGGTAATTAATTATTGAGATTGGTTGTCATTGATGTCAACCTTTGAGCAAAGTTTCATGTCGAAGTAAAGTGGGAATAAACATAAGATAATTAATATTCTAAGGGTAATTAGCTATTGTAGGGATAATTAATTATTACAAGGATAATTACAGTGGAAGTGAAAAAATGGTAACATATTGCATTTGAGTTGCATGACAGTTTCATCTTGCATGGCAGTTGGATGTCATTAAGAAATTTCTCTTTAGAACACATAGAATAGTCCATTGCAAACCACTTATGTGTATTCACCTCTGAGAATACAAGCTGGAGATCTGAGGTAGTGAATCGAAGACAATGAAGTTAAGAGAAGTAAGAAGTTTGTAGGATTCAAGATCACAAAGAAGGGGTTTCATACAAGAATTCCTTGAGTATATCAACAAGTTTCAAGAGGAAAAGAGAGAACATTTGTGACCTACAGTGAGGGAAAGTGCAGATACCCACAGATAGACAATACAAACAATCACGGACCTGTGAGGAAAGGTTGTGAAATATCAGGGATCTAAAATCTTAGGTCAACTATAGTATGAAGGTATGTATTACTGTGCGTTAGGGAGTTATTTTGAATAAATCAGGAACATGTATGTCTCAGTAATTCATAAGAAGTTGAATTGGAGAATTCTCTTGTGGATTTTGGCATGAGGAATATGTGGTTGCAATATTGATGAGATATTGATATTAAAAGTAGTATAAACAAATATATCAGAAGAAGAAGCAACAACAAGTTATCAGCTACAACAATAGAGGTAGTGACATAGCTGTCTACATACGGGGCAAGGAAAGGGGGTTGTAGCCTCCTTTCGGTTGGAGTAAAAAAATTAGGGATTTGGAGCTTCCTTTAGGTTGAAGCCCGTAAATAGGGGGTTGGAGCCTCCTTATAGTTGTAGCTATAGAAATAGGAAGTTGGTGCATCCAATAAATGTACTCTTTCCAAAAAATACAATCATTATGTGGTTTTTTCCCGCATTGGGTTTCCACGTAAAAATTTGGTGTATTGTGTTTATGTGTTGTTTATTCATTGATTTATGGTACTGATTCTATTGATATTGAGAGGGTGGTGAATCAATATCAAGTACAATTTATAACCTTTTTCAACTTATACTTAAACCATTGAATTATATCCAATTAGAAATGAACAATAGTATAAGAGTTACACCAATACACCACAATACACCATGCACAATATATGAGAAATAATCAATAGTTATTGTTCAAGGGAAGTAATGAC
>JZKD02S1673686.1:692991-704641 GCA_000966675.3 Picea glauca | reverse complement strand
ATGATCTACTCTTCTGTAGTTTCCTTCATACTGATTGAAGCTTCTTTGATTCCTGAAGGTAGGAGGTCTTCTTGGATATTCATCTATTTTGTAATCATTCATTCTTTCTGGTATCATGGCCCACTTCTCATCAACTGTCTATGTATCTCTTTCTTCAACCTTCTTGTTGGTATTTGCATCTTCTTTGTATGAAGTTTCACCCATCCATCCAATATGTGTTAAGTCTTTTGGAACTTGAGAGTTTCTTAAGATCTTCCTCAATGAGACAACTTTTTGTTCAAGTTTCTCACAATCTCCTTCTTTCTCTATCATTTGGACCTTCTTTACTTCTGCTATTCTTGTTTCTTCTTTGAGTAGAGTTTTCAAGGAAATGATTTCTTCTCTTAGTTTCTGAAAGTCTTCTAATTGTTTCTTTAAGATTACAATTGTCTTTTCATAACTACCCAATTCACTTCTTAGTTTTCAATGTGTGTCTTTGAGCTTACTATTTTCAATCTCACCATGCTTCAATTTTTTAAGATTCTCATCTTCTTGTTGAATCATTTTTTCTTCATGATTTTATTCTTCTTCATTGAAATTTTCTTCTTTAGTATCATCTCTTTCAATCCTTGGATGAGGACATTCAAATTCAACATGTTCTACTCTTTCACAATTAAAGCAAAAGAACTGACCTCTATTTTCTTCTTTGAAATCTGAGATGTTGTAATTTACTTCAACTTCTTCTGCTTCTTCCCTTGTATAAAGGTCTTGTAGCTTGTCCCAAAGCTCTTTTTCTGATGCACATGATCCCACCTTGGATTTTAATGAATTTTTCAATCCGTTCAGGATGGTATCTATTGCCAATTTGTTGTTCCTTTTTCCTTCCTTCTGAGCTGCAGACTTTGGTTTCTTCAAAGCATTGTATCTTGAAGCAATTGAGAACCAAACATCTACCCTAAGAGATTTCAAGTAAGTTTCCATTCTATTACTCCAGTATTCAAAATTGCTTCCATCAAATGGTGGAATCCCATTTTTATTGTTGTCTTCCATTTCTGCATAGGATCTTCCTTCCAGTGGTTAAATTGTACTAAAGGTAACCTTCTCTGATACCAATTGTTGATACTGAGAGGGGGGTGAATCAATATCAAGTACAATTTATAACCTTTTTCAACTTAGATTTAAACCATTCAATTATATGCAATTAGAAATGAACAATAGTATAAGATTTACACCAATACACCACAATACAACAAGCACAATATATGAGAAATAATCAATAGTTATTGTTCAAGGGAAGTAATGACTTCCAAAGATAGCTACAACTTCCAAATGTAAAGGGAGGGATAAAACTCCAAGAGAAAGATACAATCCTCCAATATCAAGATAGATTTGAACTCTCCATCCTTGCCCCTTCCTTCCACCCAATAATATACGAGATATAATAAAACTTCACATTAAATCATCACCATCAACCAATCATCACATAAAACCTGATAATGTTTCCTGAGACTTCTTCAATTTCTCCAATTCTTAAATTCTTGGAGTATTATGATCCTGTAGATAACATTACTCAATGTATTCTCTGAAACTCCTCCAATTTTCACTCCTTGAATCCTCCCCAAAAATAAGTTATAGAAGGAATGATAGACTTTATTCAATTCTGGTCTATTAAAGAGAGTGAACGTACACAGACTTCCCCGCACTCAATGTTTAACATCCAATTCTGAAACTCACACACAAGAAACTATAGTCTGTACTCTTTCCAATGCAATTTGTCCCACATCATTTGTATTCTCTATGAATAAGTTATGATTGTCTTACTCAGAACACTTGTTTATTGACTAGCTTTAGGAGGGGTCACAAACGCTATCTTCCACATAGTGTATCTCCATAATTATAGTGAATGAAGAGCTGAAATTTTTACCACAGGTACCTTGATATGTTTTCTCAGTACTATAAAAATTTCACCATATGAATCGTTCTAGAAACAATGTTATAGAAAAAATGGTAAGATGACTTGAAAAATAACATACCTTAGAACACATCACCAAAAGACTTCATCCTCCCTTGAAATACGACCTTCTTTACTTCTGATTTCCTCTGAAATTTGACTTGTATCAAATGAATGTATAATGATGTGTATTTATACCATTTATGTCACTTCCTTTTAAAATTAGGGTTGACCTGACACTTTCTTATTTTGTAATTCGTTTCTTTAATTATCTTCAGGGCCTACATGTACTTCCTTCTTCAATTCACTTTATCATATTCAAAAATTCATTTCTCCTCAACCGTGAGGATCCATGTGACATGCCACATACCACCGGAAACCACATGATGTATACTATCCATCCATGGGTGTTGTATATGCATGCACATTTTCCTTCATGTCAAAATACCTTCATCAATCTTGCGGTTCAAAACCCATGACTAGGGTTGACATCAATGACAACAACCAATCTTCCAACAGATTCTATATTGAATGTTGATTGAATATAATTGAATATTTATATTGTCATTAAAGAAAAAAAATTACTAATAATTATCCACCCCCCTTCTCAGTATTCCAACACTAGCCAATTATTCTAGTTTTTCTACCCAGAAAGTACCAAGATAGATGAAAAATTATATAATGATCCAATCTAGATCACATGGGTTTGGGAAAAAACAAGGTCTAAAAAACATCCATAAAAATCAACCTCTATTTTATCTTTAAATAGATATTAGCAGTTGTGGCTAATAGTTTCCTCCATGCTTTCCATTTTCTATATTGTGCTTGTTGAAAACCAAGTGTGGATATCTGTAACATACTGCTCTTGCGAGCACATGTTATTGAATTATTCTTTGAGGACGCTTGTGTGCACATGATCCAGTTATAGTATATGGTTATATGTTTCTCTTATGTATTCTTATGATGATGTTGATCGATTATGATTTTATGTTATTTGATATATGTGTGTTGACAGATGTTATTGACGAGTTTTCTTGAGTGTGCATGACACTTGGCAGATTGTGGATGTCAAGGGCATCAATGGACCTCCTTGAACTCCAGATTGAGTCATAGAGTGGATTGTATTGGTTTGAGTATTTCATTTATGGATATGTGACATATGATCATTTATAGTATGATTTTATATATGGATTATTGATGATGTTTCGTTGATGGATGCATGCTAATGATTGATTGCTAATCTAACTCACATAAGGAGTAAAGGGGTCCATGCACATATACCATATATTGATGGAGAGGTGTGAAAACATTCCTATCATATCCTACTAGCACTCCCTCGGTGGCTCAAATTGTAAGTTAGCTATTACCTAGATTGAGAGGTCCACGATGTCATGAGGGAAGACTGAGACAGTCACTCATGAAGATTTCTAAGGGGCATGCAATATGGCAGGATCCTTATTACTTAGAAGCTCTTAGTCTCTTACAAGGTCACCTAAATGGAGTGCTCACTCTGGGGGTTGGACAACTACCAAAACTAGTCAAAGGAAAGTGGAACCCTTGGAGCACGGAGTGTGTCTTGAAGGGCACGTCACTGAAATAAAACTTGAGTCAATGAATCTAGGTGGCCTAGAAAACCTTGAGAAAATAATCAAACCTTGTATAATATTTAAGTGTTGTTGGATTTAATTAATTAAATAAGGATTGAAATTATTAATTTTAAATCCCCATTTGGAAGTCTATGCCTATTTAAAAATTTAAGCCTAAGACTAAATTAAATAACATAGGGAAGAGGCAAGTCAATTCAAGAAAATAAGAAAGATGAAATAATTCTAAAGAATTAATACAATACACATGTGTGCAGAAAATACCTAATTGGAATTTAAGATAAGAATTCAATAAAGTATAAAAGAATGTGTGTGCATAGAAAGGTATCAAGAGTCTAGTTAACACTAGTCTAACTAGAGAAGAATCCTATTTTAAGTCAACTTAGTTTTAGAAAGGCATTAGTCATTAATTGGAAATAATGGGAATAAAGAGACAAACAAGAGTGATTTAAGGAGTGCTTTTAGGAAGGGTGAGAGAAATTGAATTTTAATTAAAATAAATTGTGGATTTACTTGTGCAACTAAGGGAAAGGGGTGACAAGTGTATGGGGGAATTAATTCTAAACTAGTTAATTAAAAAGATAATTGATTGTGCAAGTGGGGATGTGCCATGGGGAAATTCTATAAAACAAATGGCCTACAAAAGAAATGGATCACACTGGTTATGAGTAAAGTTATGCTGCATAAATTTTGACTAGTTTTACTTGTGAGAGTTGGGATACCCATCTTGAGCGAGAGTGGTGTCTCTACCTTGCGAGGTGCGCTGGGAGCTAGAGGATTGTCGGTTTTGTGTGTGCATGGCCCCTTTGCGGCTCAGGGGGCTACGGGGGAAGAAGAGTAACCCTAGTGTTGGTTGGACGGTATCGATGAAGTATCTATGATTAGAAAGAATGAGGATGGATGGATCATAAGTTCTAGAAGAACATCTCCAAGCCCAGCTTCATCGATGATGGTACTCTCATCGAGATTTGCATTCATATATGTAGTTTAAAAATTTATGAAATCTGTATTGTATTTCTTCTTTGGATTGCAAGTGTCCTTGATGGGTGAGTAATATAGAAGAGAGTGGTTATACTATGAACAAACTCCATAATTCAACTAGATAATTGAAACTCCTAAATCACTACCCCTGGTAGGTTTTTAGACTATAGCAATTGTATTAAATTTTTGTTGTGTATTGTCATTTTCTGGTTGGGTAAATGGGCGATTACTTTAATTTATTGTGCATCGATCTTGTTTCCTTATATGTGTAATAAATTTGAGAGTCTGTTGGTCCTTATAAAAATTTGTAGCATCATGAATGCTTAGCTTTAGAGTCCCAATTATATTTATACCTTCTCTATAATTTTTCAAAAGACTATCATTTTTATCAATTCATTGATACCCATCCCATCATCAATGATAATATTGAATAGTGCATTACAATCACCTTATTATTATATATATCCTTGAAGTGTTGGTTTTCCTCATCGAGATTTTGTGCAATGCTTCATTGAAATATGGCATTGGAATTGGGTGTATAATTTGGCTGCCAATCATCTAGAATGGCGTTGAGCATTTTCATGTGGGGAGGGTTGTAAGAAAAATGGAGAACGTAACAAGTAAGGGGCCACTTCTCAAGACAAAAATCTCCCCGTGTTCGTTGCCTTGGTCTCCTTTAAGAAAATGAGGATGGAGAGAAATGATAAGGGTATTCCTCGCACCCATTGAAACATGTGATAGTTGACCTTGATAACGGATGTGATTGTTGATTATACAAATCGCAACGAGGATTTTTCCCGCAAAGTATTGCTAAAGCCTATTATTATAAGTTAATGATATATATATATAATACTAGTAGGTGGGAACCCCTTGTAGAATGAAGGATCAGATATGGTTCTTATTTGATGTTTATGCTGTTGTTCAACACTGCTTACAGGTTTGAGCATGATTTATGATCAAATGTTTGTTCTATTCGTGACAAATGGATGATGGATAATGCATGTTATGTATTGGTTTTGTTGCTATAGGCTCTAATTTCAAGTCATGATGGATTATGTTATCCATTGTTACCTTTGCTATTTTCTCCTTGATTCGTTACTTGTGACATTTGCATAAGATACATTTTAGTAACAAAAAATAAGAGCAATTGAAAAGAGATAAAAGCAATATGAACAAGATCCAAGAGGAAGAAACTAAACTATGCTACTATGCTACACTATATGCATTGAAATTAAAGAAATGGTGTTAGTCCTAACTAACCATTATAATGGCTATACATTGTATTGTGTTGTATGAAGACACATTCGATATGTGTTATGCTTTTGGACATTGTTTAGTATGGATAGGGTGGCGCACTTGGCAAGTAATGGATGTTAATTTCGATGCATGGATTAATTGAACATATTAGTTGATACGTGGTTGGCGTGTACTAAGTAATTGAATGAGTGGAGGATGGAAGTGACGTGCATTTACTGCATGCCACTCCATGCCTCTACCATTGGTCGTCACCCTAGCTTCGATATTCTTCAATTGTTGTTCGTTGTGGTTAAGCTCTGATTTTCAGGCAAGGGAAAATCGTGTTTTTATGGATTTTTGGTTACATGTATATCTTTTCTGCCATCCATGAACTCGCTCTGGTTATGAAATATATATTGGCTCGGTGATGTATTGGTATTTTATTTTCTTGATACTAGAAACAATGTAAACTTGTGTTATTTCTCAAGAATGGTTGGTTGTGTGTATTCATTGTAAATAAAAAAATGGATAGTTGAAGTCCTGATTTTATTGATGATTCTGTGTGGTGGAAGCCATGAAGATTCTATGTCATATTATGGGTTTCAGTTGAAGGGTTTCATTCGGTCCAGATTTTTTGGTCATCTCCACACAATTCTTGTAAACTTACTAGTCATATTTGGTGTTATGGGGTTGTTGTGCTTGATTTTGAACCACCTTGTGCCACTGCATATCGTTTTCACCTGGTAGTGGGCTCGTTATGTTGTTGGTGTTTGTGAAGTGGGTTATGATGTCTATTATGTGAAGGGGATTTCTTTAGGGTTGGTTGATTTTTCATGGCTCTGTTTTATATCAACATTATTTGGGTTGATTGGGGAAAACCACGAGGGTTATGCTCTGCATGTTCTTGGTGTTATTACATGCTAGTAAGAAGCCTCTGCTCCTCTATTCGTAATCTCTCATACCTATCAAGTTGTCACCCTGTCTTGCAAGCCATTGGTTATGGGACCTGTGTATCCACTGTGTGGTCTCAAAGGGTTCTCACCTTCTGTTGGTGGTCGACTCCAGTCTCCCTATGGTTGGTTCCACAGAGAGAACCCTTGATTACTCAGAGCTCGCCCTTGATTATTCAAAGCTTGTTTTGATAATGAACCAATCGGGTATATTGTTGACTGTTATGAGTTGGTGGATTAGCTTCGACAGTGGTGATTATTGGTTCGTCTCTGTTAATAGCATTGAAAGTGGTCTTTATTATTGGTAGATAGTCGTTGCATTATTTATGATGACGATTGAATTGATAGCTCGTCATGTTTAATTGGTTGGTTTGAGAAACAAAATGGGATACAAATTCATTGTGTCTTGTGTTGTAACAATTGGATTGTTAACCCATCATTATTTTTTATTAAGTTACAGTGATGATTCTTGCGTTATGCGCTGGTCTGTGTGGGTTTCCTACAACATGGTATAAATTGAAACAATGATAGTTGTTACTATGTGTTTAAATTGCCAATCGAGATTATTGCAATTTTGAAATATTGATGATTGTGTTTTGGTTGTCTTCTATTTATGTTTTATGGATATCGTGCATCGTGTCAGAGATGGGCATGGGTTTTATAACAGTATGGTTTCATTAAAATTGAAATGTTAAATCGATTAGAGGAATGGAATCAGGCATGATTTTAAAAGAACTTCTGTCTGTGTTTGATTTGAGGAGATAATTCATGGACAATAGTTGATGTTTTGATGTTGAACAAAGTCAATACAAATGACTGTGTTCATTGGAATTATTTTAAATGTTTAAAAGAAGAAGTGAGAGTAAACATAATTCTTTTATAGGTCCCTGGTATCCCCGTACCTCCTCATGTCTCATTGCAGCATGAAGTTCCCGAAAATGATGGATGGCAAGAGATTGTTCACTCAGTAGTCTCCCAACCTCATGGCTGGCCTAACTTGTCTTTACCTGCTCCCCCACCTATCAATCAAATTTTCCAATCTGCCCCTATACACTCACCAGTTCAGTCTTCCCATGCGAGCAAAAGGATGAAAACTGAGGCCCACCATGCCCCTGACAAAGGAAAATCCACTGCTTCCCCTTCCTCACCCTCCAATGACTCTGATAAATCCATGTCCTCTCGCATGCATTTGAGGGATGATTGTTCTCATGTGATCAACGATATTAGGCCTAAAGGATCAGCACAACCTAAGGAGAATTAAGAGAGATCAAAAGGTGACATCAACAACAAGGGAAGGATTGCATCTCAAAGTGGAAAATATGGATTTTAAGTTTTTTTAAATTATAAATTGATGATAATAGTTGACTTAAAAAAAATTGGACAACATGCTATTTTTGGATATATATGAGTAATACATTTTGGAAATAATTTTGAATATCATTGAGATAAATTGTCAAATATGAATGTGATGATGGGAGTCACAAGGAGGGATGTTTGTTTTAATTAACTAGTTGTGTTATGATTATTAAAAGCTAAAGGGAGTCACAAGGGGTCCCACCTACTAGTTATTATTTATTTAAAAAACCCTTTATGATTTATTAGTTTTCCCCCTAACTAAAAAGTTGGTTGAGTTTTTAGTTAACTTAACTAATGAAGTAGTTCAACTACTTCAACCAATCCTAATTTGCTTAAAGGCAAAAGGAAAGGGAGGAACAAGAGGAAAATAGAAGGAGAAGCATACTAAGGTTTGCTCTTGAGTTTTTTTGAGATAATTCAGTTTTCATTCATCCTTAATTCATTAGAAGACTAATTATTTTCTATGATGGCAGGATCTTATTGTAGACAACAAGATTAAGGGTTGAATTACATCATTGAGACATTTGTTTTTCAGAGGTGTTGATCTATCTTTGATAGTCTGTGTAAACTTGTCTATTTGTGAATTAGTTTTCATGACTAACAAAGGCTATTCTGCAAAGTCTAGTGGGAAACAATCTGTGGCAAGTTGATCTAGCTTTTCAAGTTCAGTTTTTTATTTTCTGTCAGAAGTCCTTTTGTATGTTTCATTGGAGACATCTAATTTTGACTTTGGTCCAAAACTTTCTCAGGAATTTTTGTAAAGAGAACGATTATTTGATGAATTGGAATAAAATAAAGGACTGCTTTATGTCTCATATGTGTTGATTATTGACTTGGTGTCTTTACTTTTGTCTCTATATTTATTTTAGCATCTGATATTTTTAAAACATTACATAAAAAATGAGTTTTTCAGCAAGCTTTTGATTATAAAAAAAGCAACCTGAGCACTTGTAAACGATACTTGTGAATTAGGATATCAGTTTTGTCGGATATAAACATAGGGTGATATTCTCGTCTATCTTTATTTAGCCAAGCAGGATCTGAAAATGTTTGAGTAAGAGCATTTCATATCTTTTCCTCAACAGTGATCACCGATAAGAAATAACAGACAAAACAAAACCATATTTATTATTTGTTCGATGTCTTCAACTATTGAGCATGCTCCCGTTTCTGGGTCATTTAGGAATCTTTAGATACAAAATAAATCAGGCTCTATTGGGTCTTGATATCACCAAGATCATCATAAGCGCACTGACCAACCATCAAAATGCTATTTGTTCTTCCTGGTCTACCTAAGCCTCGTCCCTAAATGACACCTTTCTCTTTAGTGGGCCCTAAATGAATGGACTATTCCTTCTAAGGGATCTCTCTAAGACTATGGCGCCAAAACTTAGAAAAGTTTTCATTCAATCATAGAAGTATTATATATGCTATATCAGTCTCAATTCTGTTAGACTAAGTTTCTTGGTGTGAACCATCAAAACTCGCACCCGTACCCCACCAGGGGACCAACAGAATCCATGGATCACCAATCTTCTTTTCTCATGAAAAGACTTGATATATGAAGAAACCAATTCCTACTACTATTAGTTATTCTCTTTGTTCACCATTCATTTTAGTCCACTTCTCTAGGTCTAGGCTTATTGGTGCAAAATTATGAGTTTAAGTCTTTCGTAGAAATGAATCCCTTTCAATTGAATAGATAGGTAGGCACAAGATAGGCCCGGGTGGGATTATTGAGTGATCGGAGGTGAGTAAGAGTGCTTGTATGTAATACCTCAGGTCAACTTCAGATCCACGGTTGGTTTACTCTCTGTGAGATGTCCTTCTGCAGATTCCTTCTCAATAAATCCTCATTGTCAGACTGTTGGATGTGGAACACACCGAGAACAAGAACGGAAAGCCCTTCTGTACTTAGTTTGAATACTTAGACATTGATCCTAAGAATTTCACTGATGGTTATCGCCGAAGCCACATAGAATCACTTCCCAATATTATAAAAAACTTCATGCTCCAGATGCGCCAAGCGGTTGCTTACTGCCACAATCGTGGTGTAATGCACATGGACTAGAAGCCTCACAATCTCTTGTGGATAAGAAAAGGGAGGGGTTTATAGAATTAGCTGATCTTAGCCCTAGGAGGGAATTTACGATATATTTTAGGAATTACAGGGCTCTGAAAGTTCCCTTGGGGTTACTCACTACTCTTCACATGTAGACATTTGGTCGGTTGGCTATATATTTGTTCAAGTGTCCAGAATGCATGCACTGTTTATTGGAGATTCTGAAGTGCAACAAATTTTTAAGATTTTTAGGTTGCTAGGAACCCTAAACGAAGAAATCTGGCTGGGAGTAACAAAATGGTGGTGTTCTGCCTGATGCAAAACTTGAGCGAAAATAGTGCATGAATTTGTACTTTGAATATTTCAAGGTTAAAATATTGAAGTTCGCTTCCTTATCTAATCCCCAATTTAGAACAGTCAAGGTAAAACAATTTATTTGCGATCAAATTTACATTAAGGGAACAAGTCTTATTGCACGAAGGAACTCCTCTCCTGAGAAATTGGAGAACGAATCCGAGTACTTTCACACTATTCCACTTAAGAGACGATGTGTGTCCTCTTCTTTGGATCGGATTGATTTTAGAAGATAATAGTCGTAAGACTTAGTGATGAATCCTTGATGTGTCATAAGGTAAATGAACTTACCTTTTAATTCAAAGTTGGAGCATTATTCTACTTAAAAGGGTTTTTCCATTTATTTTGAATCTAGTACATTGTCACTTATTTTTATTAATCCTTAACGCTCTTCCTTTTATACCATTTGCACACCTATGAAATTGCAAACTAGTGAAGCATGTACCTATGGAATACATAAAAAAAATATAAATTAATCATAACCCATTTAACTATTGCTGCCAACACTAATAATGAGCCACACCAAAGATCAAGCAATTTGGTTTTGTCCTATAGAAATCTTAGAAAGGTATAAGTGCCTGCCCTCACCAAGGTACTTCTGGTATGCCATATGTCCTGGTTGAGGAATATGTATTTTAGGGGTTATATCCTAACGATCAATCCTTTTAGAATGATAAAATAATTAAATTGTTAAAGACACCATTAAGGGTGGGGTGTATAACTTGTTTTTTGTGCATGTTAAACCTTCTCTTGTTGATCAAATTTATCCATAGGTCATTCCTTGATTATTAACAATTGATGGTAATTGCGTCAATTATTGATATATGTTATTACAATTGGACTCTTGATGGTGGTTTTTTGCGTCACTTAAAATGATACATGTTATGGTAGAATGGAATCTTGATGGAATGTTTCATAGTTGGCTAATCATGATATTTAATTGATGTTTTTTTGTAATAGAATTTGTCGCGCCATGAATATTTAATGTTGATGTACCATTGTTTAGAAATTAGATTTCTTGCACGCCTTGATAATAATTTCATGTATGATTAATTAAGTGATTAGATTACTCATGCACCATGAATTAATGTTCATGTATGATTGCTACAATAATTAGCTTACTCGTGCGCCATGATTAATTGATGATTAAGATTGATTGATAGATCTAGTTAAATTT
>JZKD02S1673686.1:660437-680358 GCA_000966675.3 Picea glauca | reverse complement strand
CATAGCAAACTCTAGTGAGAGGAAGAGGACTTGGTTTCCCATTGGGATGACAGGGAGAAGGTTTGAATGCAAAGTTTGAGGTGTAGTTGAAAATTATTTTTAATTATATGTAAATGAGCATGCAACAGTAAGACTTGGTTAGGCATGTGTATCCCATGTTTAAAATTTCACCAGTAAATTCTAGAAATAGACCTAGGTGATAGGGGGGAGCATGTGGTATTCCCAGATACTTTAAATTTGAGAGGAGTTTGGCCAGACTTGGTCATGGGAAAGGGGGGGAATGTTACGAAAAATTGACTTAGTAGGTCAACAATTGTGGTTTCAGGAATATTGTATTGGTAGCCCATGGATTGCATGTAATGAAGCCTTTAAAAGGGCTTAACATACTCCATTGAAATTATCCTAAAGGTGAGAGTTGAAGGTTCAATTGGATGGATTGGATGGATTCGGTCAAGGAAGTATATCTCTGTTGGTTATAGCAATGGAGATAAAGGATGTATTTTATGGGATCTTACTTCCCAAACAATCATCATTAGCATAGATATGTACATGGAACAATCAAATGTTGTTAAAGATCACAAAGGGAGATTTGATTGCAAACTCAGGAAATCATTGTATGGCCTATGGTAACTAGGAAGTGGTACAAGATGTGTGATTCCTTCATGGTTATCCAAAGTTTCTTAATAAGTGAGTATGATCGTTGTGTTTACTTCAAAATTTTCCATGACACATTCATTATATTGCGATTATGTTGATGATATGCTTGTTGCAAGAAAATCATGGTTGAGATCAACGACTTAAAGGATTAGTTGGCTAGGAATTTTGATGAAGGATCTAGGAGCAAAAAAACAAAATCTTGGGCATACAAGTACACAGAGACAGGAAAAATGGTAAGTTGTGGTTATCACAATACACATTTGGTGAAGATATTGATGAGGTTCAGTGTGAACATTGTGAAACTAGTAAACATCCCTTTTAGTTTTCCATCGTAACCTTTATTCAAGTTTATTCCCTAGTAGTAAACAAGAAAAGGATTATATGTCTCATGTACCTTATGCAAATAGAGTAGGAAGGATGATGTTTGTGATGGAATTTTCAAATATTTCACATGAAGTTGGTTTTGTCAGTGGACACATGGAAAAACCAGGTAAAAAGCATGGGAATGGGTGCTTCGGTATCTTAGAAGCATGAGTATCACCTATAGTGGTTGCAATGATTTAGCATGTGCTTATGTTGATTCAGAGGAGGTGGAGTATTTCATACTAGAGAAAACTGTGTAGACATGTTCATGTTACTAGTATTGTTAGAGAAGTTGTGGTGTTGTTTGGATTCTCTTAGCTTGCAAGAAAGGTGATGATTGGTTTGTTGTGAAAGGTATTAGGAAAATTGTTGTCAAGGTGGAGATTGTTGGGTGGTGACATAACACACCTTGTAGTTACAATACAAGGGAGGTTTCTCAAGCGTTTGGCTTTCCATATCCTTGGAAATGCTTGATAATTTCCTGTTTAAATATGGAATCCCATGAGGTGCTTCATGAGACTTGTAATCATTTCTCCACTATTGGATGATAAATAAAGGACATCATTTCTCCTTATATGTTCATGTTTTTTGTCTTCTTTATTATTCCTTTTTTATTTGTTCTATAATAATTTGTTTATGCAGGCTTGATCCTAACAAAAAGGAGAGGAATAGGTCCATGAATGGAATGTATAATCTTAATACAATTTTATGTGATGTTTGCATGTGCGCACATGCACACGTACGCACGCGCATGCGTGCATGTGTGTGTGTGTGTGTGTGTGCGCGCACACACACACACTTAATACATCTACATATGACATAATTATATTTATCTAGTCTTTGAAATCAACATTTTCCTCTCTTGCCTACCTTTTATTTTACACACATACAATGGACTTAAAACAATGATGTATCAAAACTTTCGAATTTACCATGGATCCTATGCATTATGTTTCAAGATAATTGATTATTTATGATTTAGACATATATTTGACTAAATTATACACTAAGCAATTAAATCAAATGCACTTCCATCTAACCATCTCAAACTTATTTAGAATGTTGACAAGCCTACAATAACATGTATTGTGTTTCTTTTTTTGAAAACAAAAATTGTTCTATATTAACCATTGTTTGGAAAGCATTTCTAACCCATAACCTCATACAATAAATGATGATATATCAAAACCTTCAACCAAAAATAGCTCACAATCTCTCAACTAAAAATTGTAAATACATTCCATAATTTGATGATGATGATGATGGTTAATGTCCACTGAGACCAAAATTGGTCTATCAGACCTGAAGAAAGGTAAGAGATTACTTAGATTTATTTATAATATTATTTCAATGCTAAAAAATCATTAGGAGAAGGGTTCCAAGATCACTATATAGTTAAATGATGAATTAAAATGTTAGGAAGGTCAGTATTATGACATATATTTTGAAATTGAGATCTAATTTGGGTATACACAGGGAACTCCAGGAGAAATTTCTTTTCATATTTAACCTTCTTTGTGTCACAAAGGTGACATATCCTTTCATACCATGGTGTTTTGGGGATTGTCTAATGCCCGATATCACTATGTATATTTTTGGTGCTACTGTGGGTGAGTTGTAAGACCCTAGGTTTGGTTTATCTATGACCAACAAAACCCACAAGAGACCGACCCTTTCAGCATCAATTTCTTGCATAGATGAAGTCTCACCTGAGGTATCTATTGGGATTGCGAGAATGAAGCTTTTGAAGTATTGAGGGAATGGGAGGAAATCATTTGGTTCATTATTTATGATTATGTCAGTGTGTGTAACTCAGTTCTTATTCATTATTAACCTACTTGTGAGTCAAATTCATATAATCGACATATTCAATATTACTGTATAGATTTTTTATGTCCATAGTCATGAACATTGCACCATATTTAATCATAAGACAAATCTACTCTACGATGCATCCAAACATAATCCGTATGCAAACATTTAGAAAACATACAACACATGACTCAATATCATCACTTTAGCCTTCCTTTATTTGTTCTTCTCACCAATAGACTATTACATTCAAAAACTCTAGAACTCAACATGGAATAGAATATAACATCACACCC
This sequence comes from Picea glauca, assembly GCA_000966675.3. NCBI lineage: Eukaryota > Viridiplantae > Streptophyta > Pinopsida > Pinales > Pinaceae > Picea > Picea glauca. The sequence goes on along the minus strand of JZKD02S1673686.1, from coordinate 677,230 downwards.
CAGAGCCTAACATAAAAAAACAGACGATATTGACGAAGCCAACCTAGCAGAGAGAGAAGCCCTAATCCCCCAAAATGTTACATATTTATAAATCAAAATATAGGACTTAAAACCCTACTTATTTACTCCAACAACCCATTACATTACATGTCCATGTTGGTTAACTTGTTGTTCAACTTCTTTCTTCTTATTTTCAATCTACATGTTGCTTTTCTGTTGTTCTTCTATTTCTTGAATGCCAGGTTGACATCCTTTTGTCATGCTTTATTCTCTGTTGGATTTATTCTTTCATCTGCATATTGTCTTCCTTTTGTGCACTTTACTCCTACACATTGTTCTCCTATATGTGACTTAGTTGTGCACTCCCTATCTTTTCTTCTTCTTCCATGCACTTTTCCTATACTTAGGATTTTTCCCAAAAAATGTATCAAAACTACATAACTGTTTCCAAAATGGCCTTTCCAATAGGCCCCCAACCCTCACCTATGGCTCGTCCTTATCCACTCAAGAATTTTCCCACTCTTCCATGTTGAAATGAAGCTTTGAGAGGAAACATTTTCTACCTCCCCCCTTTTGATGATTGTGGCCTTTGTTTCTTCTATCTCCTCTACTCCCTATGCAGTCAAGTTTGTAAGTTTGTCCTTTGCTTCCATTGCTACTTTCTTGACCTTACCTTGCACTGTGGCCAATTATCCAATTACCCTCATTGCTTCTTCTTGTAGTGGTCCCAGTATATTTTTAATGATCTTTTGTTGATCTCTCATTCTCTCCACTTCTACCTGTGCCTGATGCTGAGCCAAAATGGTTGACATACGCTCCACTAGTGGCAGTGTAGTCTCTCTTTTTGTTTCCTGGTGCACCTTTTCTTGCACTTCTCTTATCTTAGCCTCTACAACCTTCAACTCTAGGAATTCTATCAATTATGTCCACACCTACGCATTATCCTCACAGTTTTTTGCATATTCGCCCTCTATCTTCTTAATGTGTGCAACTTCTGTGGTTTCCATTCTCTCTCTTCATTTGCGCACCTCCGGTGGAAATATTGACAAACTACGTAGTTTTAAGTCTTTTATTTATGATCAAAATCCCTTAATGACTTCACTGATTGTCTGCACTTGTTCCTCCATAGTAGTTTCTACTATTAGGGGAACTTCCAAAATTTCATTATATAAATTTTAGACTACTACTACTTGAGTTTTTTATTCCCTACTCTCAACTTCATATTTTTCCTTTAATGCTTTCCTAGATCTCTCCTCATGTTCCTTGTTTAGTTTCTTGTGTGCTTCTTCACATTAAGCCTTATAGTTTCTTCCTTATCCTTCTTGAAGGCATATTCCCGCATAATACCGGCCTAAGTCTGGACAACAACATCTAGGGTCATGGTGCCTATGGTGAAGGAATCGTTTCTTTCGAGAGAAATAATTTTGTTAATCCTCCTCTTCCTGTAATCGTCTTCTCTATCAATAATTCACTGGGATTTATTGAGCTCGATATCATCCTCCTCCTCGCCTACACCTCTTGGAAAATCCTTGGGCACTAATTTGAGTGTCGCATACAAGGTCAATTTCCAGGAAACTTCTCTTTCAGTAGGATCCTAAGCATTTTCCTCCTTATTTCTTGGTATGTAGCATTTGTAACCCTTGCGCCTATTACCTCGGGGGGTTACAAACACGCCCGTTACCTCAGGGGATGGAAGTTTACCTGGTATTCTCTTAGAACACAACTATTTTTCCCTATGTGGCTCTGGGAATGTTTGTTCATCGACAATGTCATAATCCATGGACTTGAGGCCAAAAATATTTCCAAGGATATCTCCTTTCCTACTCACCCCAAGTGGGACCAGTGGTACTGGTAGCAATTATTTCTCCATTCATCTTGATTGACAGGTTCCTTAACTGGCGCTGTGTTTGTTCTCTGGTAGTTATAACTCAGCTTTATTCTCCAATTCGCTCTGGCTAGCTTTGTTCACTCATACTTGTACGCAACGATTATTTACACTTAACGATCTTCTTGTCGTTATTATACTTTCATTCCAACCGTACCTGTCTCCTCCCATCTTAATTAAATTGTCCAATCCACCACCGTGGTTAATGAGTTGTTCCATCATTGCATCTTGATTACCAAATCCATCATTGTATTTTCCCCTCATACTATCGATCTGTCATGATTTTTGACAACTTTTACCATTTAAGACTTATACAAAGCTATTATGACCTGTCACTACCACTTCATAACCATCATTTTCATGCCTTTAATGCTTTTAACGGTCTTGTCATTGCCATACTATGCATTAGTTCTTTATTTTTTCATCTGTGTACTTTACAGTCTGTCTCGTCTGTGTCTTGTCTCTTAAATTGGCATAATGTTATTTTTATCTGTGATGACCATTCCTTCTGTGCAAGTTTTTATGCCTTGGTACTCGAATGCTCTTTTTATTTTTCCTATCTCTACTTTTTATTTGTTTTTCCTTATTTTTCTTGCCTCCTATGGTACAACTGCTATAATACATGTTTTCTAGTTCAACCAAGATTACTTCACAGGCTATCAACCGTCTCTATATATTTTTATCCGACTTCCATTCATCATTCCTTCAAATACTTCTCCATATAAGGTTTCCAATTGTGCAGAACCTGTCTTTGTTGCCTGCTAAATCACATAAGGTCCTAACCAGTTCATTCTAAACTTTCTTGGATGTTACGTAAACTTATTGTCATAGAGTAATATATCTCCTACTTGAAACATTTTATGTTTAATGTTTCGATCATGCCAAGCCTTCTCTCTTTCTTTCTGAACCCGCTAATGGAATCATGCGATGAATCGATACTCCTCAAGATGTAATAGTTGTGCCAATCTTGTCTCTGTTACGACAGTTTTTGATAACGCAGTGATTGTTGCAATGCGCATGCTAGGTAGAATAAACTCCATTGGCATTATTTCTTCTTTCCCATAAACCAACCTGAAAGGTGTCTTTCCAGGTCACCTTATTACTTGTAGTCATGTAAACCCATAATACTATAGGAACTCTTAAGTCCCAATCGTCTTTCCCTACATTGAAAATATTTTTCAAGGCATTCTCCATGATATTATTAAAAGCTTACATAGTTCCATTGGCTTGAGTGTGATATGCGGTACTCTTTTGGTGATGAATCTAGAACTCCTTAGTCAATGCTGAAATTGTTTTTTTCAGATGGTGTGTACCTTGATCATTAAGTAATATGCATGTGCATCCAAACCTTTTGACTACATTCTCAAACATAAACCATGCAAAAGTACCTGCAGTACAATTTATAACTGGCGTTGCTTCTACCCACCTTATCAAATACTCCATTATAGTAATGATGTACCTCACCCCTGATCTTCTTACTTGTGGGTTGATTGGACCTACAAAGTATATGGCCCTGATACAGATTTATAAGAGGAACAAAATGAATAAAATAAAATAGAGATATGCAGAACAACAACAAATATCCAGTGAATAATAAATTCTATTGAAAAAATAAAATAGGTTGAAACTGTAAAACTGTAGAACTAAAAAAAACTTCCTCGAATGGTGGTAACTATCTAAGAGAAGAGATGTGGTTTCTATGTGTATTCGTCTGAGAAAAATCTATACAATGAGGCTCGATATGTCCTTTTAACATTACTCATGAATGCCAAAACCATTGACATCCAAAAACCTAACCCTAGGAGATGAAACACCAAACTTTATGTGGGCCCAATGGGTAAGTTGGTACCTCAACTTATCGGGGTCGTAAATTTTGCATACGACCTCCGTTTTAGGCATGTGATTGTTTGTTGTGGAGCCAGATTATCTTCCTGATTCAGAGGTCTTTGTTTCAACCATCTTTATATGCCATGAAGACTTTACACCCTAAAAGAATGTGCAATCCTCCATGACAGGGAGTGTAGAGGGGGGTCACCCCCTCTGAGGGGTTCGAGGGGTATCCCCTTAGTTGGGGGGTCCAGGGGAAAGAAGGACCCCAGCGGGGGTTCAAGGGATAATCCCCCAAAGGAAAAATTGCCTTGTAAATGTATATTGTAATTTCATAGTAAATCTGGATTGTTCATTATAAGGTCGAAAATCTGACGGTAGAAGTTATGTTAGGTTTTTTTTCCCTAGAAGGAAAACCTCTTTTATGAGGGAAATGTATTGCGGCTATGTATCATTGTGAATATTGTATTCTGAGAGAGGAGAGTATGAGAGAAAGAAGAGGAATTTCCAGCATGTGTGGTGTAGGTTGTATCTCTTCATTTGCTGGATAATAACAAAGGAAGGACTTGGCAATTTCTCTAGTGGATGTAGCCCACACTAGGTGAACCACATATATCTGTGTCTCTATTGTATTGTGTATCTTTTGTGTTTTATTTCCATATTTATTTTATCTTATTTCTCTGCGATCCTGTTTTTCTAACAAATGGTATCAGAGTGAAAGGTAACTCGCACGAAAAGAGAGTTCTTGGTTCGAGTGGGAGAAATGGTGGAAGATGAAAAGTTTAGGGTCGAGAAACTTAATGGCCAAAACATCTTATTATGGAAGATGTATATGGAATATTATTTATATCAGAAGGATCTATTCCTACCATTGTGTGGAATAGCAAAGAAGTCGACGACCATGAAGGATGAAGAATGGGAGATTCTTGATAGAAAGGCTCTAGGAATGATACGGCTGAGCTTGACCGTGTCTATGTCTTTCAATATTTCGAAAGAAAAGAAAATGAAAAAGCTAATGGATGCATTGGCTAAACTGTATGAAAAACCCTCGGCATCCAATAAGGTATTTCTAATTAGGATATTATTTAATATGAAGATGTCAAAATGTGGGTCTGTTGTAGATCATTTAAATAAATTTAATATGGTTACTAGTCAACTAAGTTATGTAAAAGTTGACTTTGATGGTGAGGTTAGGGTTCTTTTAATCTTCTGCTCATTGCCAGAAAGATGGAACAACTTTGCTATAAGTAATTCTATCTCTGGTTCAAACACTTTAAAATTTGATGATCTTATTGGTGTTAGCCTTAGTGAGGAAATGCGATGGAAAAACAGAGGTGAGACATGAGGAAATGCGTTTAACATGGAGAACAAGGGAAGAAAAAATGATAGAGGAAAGGGCTTAGGAAACCACGAGAATTCTAGGAAGGGTAGATCCAAATCCATACTAGGAAACATAGAGTGTTGGAATTATGGGAAGAAAGGACATTTGAATAAAGACTACAGAGCTCCAAAGAAACAAAGAGATGGACAACAAGAGAAAAATCAGGAAGCAAATGTAACAGGTGATGTGTTACAATATGCTTTGATTCTTTCAGTAGATAATATTTATGATTCTTGGGTAGTAGATTAAGGGGCTTCATTTCATGCCACACCCCATAGGAAACATTTTCTAGATTATGTTTACGGTGGTTTTGGACATATTCATTTGGATGATGATGCACCATTTAAAATTGTTGGAATGGGAAAGGTAAAAATAAATAAAAAGAATGGAAACCAATGGTTGTTGAAATAAGTAAGACGTGTTCCATATCTAAGGAAAAATCTAATTTCAACAGGGAAGTTGGCAAGTGAAGGTTGTATATGCATATTTACAGATAAGGTGTGGAAGGTCACCAAAGGATCATTCGTGATAGAAAAAGGAGAGAAGGTAGGTATATGGTATTTATGTATTGGTAATACTAACTCTTCTATATATTTATATTCTATAGGAGTGGATACAACACTATTGCATCATAGGCTTGGACACATGAATGAGAAGGGGATGCAGATACTTCACAAAAGAAATTTTGTTGCTAGATATTAAACAAATTGATTTGGATTTTTGTGAACATTGTGTTTCTGGAAAACAAAAGAGAGTTATATTTATCAGAGTAGGAAAATAAATTATCTAGGTGGATATCGGTGGCCACCCACCTTTTCCAGCTAGCTCAAAATAGCTTTCTGACAATTTTGGTAATTTACTATTTTTAGCAGTTTTTAACTTCTGGGGCCATTTTGAGGGCCTGAATGAAGGTTTTTTGGGATTTATATTCTCAATGATAGCTGAAGAATCTGATTCATACCCAAAAATGAATATCCTCGGTGATACCTTTCCAATGAGTTATTGTGCGCCCCAAATGGAGATCATATGCCAAAGTTGCGCCCTCAGGAAGTTGATACACCAAACTACCCAAAACAGGGTCCACAAAACTATTGGCTTTTCATCTTCTAGGTTTAGGGTTTGGGATTTTATTTATGATAAAAAGGCGTTTGGATCCTCATTGTAAAATCATCTTGTCACGGATGTGAGTAGCCATCACAGTTTTTGTACATTTTCACTCATTAATAGAAAATTGTGTATTATTTTATATTTGTGTTTATGGTTGCATCTCTGATACATTTATTTTATAATATTGGATATCTGAGATATCTCTATACATTTATTTATTGTATCTCCACTCTCATTTCGTGTCCAAAATAATCTACACTAGTGGTATCAGAGCATGCTTCTCTTGATCGTTTTCCAATGCATGTCCCCGACGAGGTCCGAGTATAGAAAGTTGGGTCTTGAGCTTGTCTCTCTTGAGGACAATTTCTCTCACATGCCCAATAAACCCTCCATTGTGGAAGAAAATAAAAACGACGAAGCATAAGATTCTATCAATATGTTTCTTGATCAAGCTCTCACGCGATAGAGGGACGAAATGATGGAGATTTTTTCCCACATCCTTCAATGCTTGCTAATAGAAGAAAACACATATTCCTCAAGTAACCACTTTGGAGACACCTCTCCTTTCATGGTACACGTTAATTTTGACATTCTCGTATTTGAAGTTCAAATAGATGCGGATGCCCTAGACAAATGGTTAAATCTACTAAAAGTTTATTTCTCTTTTCAACATTTTTTCGATGGGGAAAATATCACTTTCTCACTCCTTAAATATCTCCCCCATGTCAAACATTGGTGGGAACCTTACTAGGAGAAAAGTTCCACGGAAGAGTCTGGAATATATGGGTTCCACCCCACTTCAAATTTTTTTTGTGGAAGTAGTAAAGGAACAATATTACCCTATTGGAAACTATGAGGAGCATTATATGAGATGGACCACACTGCAGCAAGAGCAGGGCCAAGAAGTTCTGAATTTCACCAATACCTTCCATACCTTGTGCACCAACTTGGGTATCAAAGACTCTGAACGACATTTGGTTCTGAAATACTGTGGGGCTATACACAGATACATCCAAACTGAAATGGTTTTTTTGGACATCTCATCACTCAGTGTTTCTTATCGATATGCTTTTAAAATCAAGAATTAATTTAAGCACCAGAATAAATGGGAGTTTGGGTCTGTAAATCGGCAACAACCAAAGTAGGATAAAGATGGCCCTAACAAATAGTCTCCTGAAAACCATTCCAAGCCACAAGAAAAGAAGGGTCACAGGAAGACGAAGGACACTGGAAAATGGTGTGATTTCCAAAAAACCCCTGGCACAACACCGATGAATGTCGCTCAAAATAGTCATTGGTGTCCAAAATCAAAGACAAGAGTCGAACCCTAATTCATAATTTGATTCAAAAAATACTGACAGAACACAAATCATCGACGCAGAACCCACTACTATTGTCGCGATCACAACAATTCAACCAGAAGAGCCAACATATCCCGAAGAGGGGGAGCACATTTTTCATTCACAGATGTGGGTGAAGGGGACCCCACTGCATTTTATTGTTGATAGCAGAAACTAGAAGAACCTCATCTCAACAAAGCTCGTCAAAATGTTGGGATTGTCGACAACACCACAACCACAACGATATAACATTGGGTGGCTTCGCTAGGGATGAGATCTTTGTGTTAGCCAACAATTTATATTTTAATATGGCATCCAACCCTTCAAAGATGAGATATTATGTGATGTTACCCCGCTGGATGTCTATGATGTTCTCTTGGGCCAACCATATATGTGGAAGTGCCATGCTATCTATGAGTCTCGACCCCTGTAGTGTCATTGTTACTCTGGGGGGTCATATCTAGAGGATACCAGAGGTGGTTCTGACTACTCTCCTACCTAAACAGTTATACAAGGTAGTATCTCATACTAAAAAAATTATCTTCTTCACAATCTGTTCAAAAGGTGAACAAAAGGATAATGCAACCACTACGGCCTTGGCCCAAGCACCTTCTATCCAACAGAAGAAGTTTGACAAGATTGAAGAAAAACACAAAGATTCCTTCTGCACACAAGCATCTCATGTAGCTATACTAGTTAAATATGTCCAACCCTTCCAACCACAAGTTCGTGACAACCTTCAACAAGCTAAGGAGCACAACATCTCCAGCAAGGCAAACAACTTATCAAGATGTAGATTCAACAAATGTTTTTCCCTCTCCCCCGAGCACTCAACGCAATGTATACCATTGCTTCTTAAGGAGGTTGGATTGATTTAGGTGGATATCGGTGGCCACCCACCTTTTACAACTGGCTCAAAATAGTTTTCTGACAATTTTGGTAATTTAGTATTTTTAGCAGTTTTTAACTTCGAGGGCCATTTTGAGGGCCCAAATGAAGGTTTTCGGGATTGATCTTCTCAATGATAGCTGAAGACTTTGATTGAACCCCCTAAAATGAATCTCCTCGATGATACCTTTTCAACGAGCTATCGTTTGCCCCAAACGGATATCGTATGCCAAAGTTACGTCCCCGGGAAGTTGATAAACCAAACTACCAAAAATAGGGTCCACAAAACTGTTGGATTTTCATCTTCCGGGGTTAGGGTTTTGGATTTTATTTATGATAAAAAGGAATTTTGAGCCTCATTGTGAAAATCATATTCTCATGGATGCAAGTATCCATCACATCTCTTCTTAGTGATAAGTTGCCACCATTCTAGCGAGTCTTTCACTCTGTATTTTACAGTCTTTGTACATTTTCACTCATTAATATAAAATTGTGTATTACTATATATTGTGTTTATGGTTGCATCTATGATACATTTCTGTTATAATATTTTATATCCAATATATCTCTATACATTTCTTTATTATATCTCCACTCTCATTTCATGCCGAAAATAATCTGGATCAAGAAAATAAGCGTGAAAGGTTATAATTTGTTCATACAAATGTATGGGGACCATATCAGGTATCATCTCTTTGTGGTTCTTGTTATTATGTTAGTTTTATTGATGATGCAACTAGAAAAACTTGATTTTATTGCATTCGACAAAATTCTGATGTTTTTGATACTTTTAAGAAATGGAAAGCTTTGGTTGAGAATGAGACAAGAAAACGGTTGAAGTGTCTCAGATAAGACAATGGAGGTGAATATTGCAACAAGGAGTTTGATGATTATTTTTCATACCATGGGATTCGTAGAGAAAATATAGTTTCAAGAACACCACATGAACATGGTGTGTCAGAAAGGATAAATAGGACAATCATGGAGTGTGCAAGGAGTATAGGATTACATGTTGGTTTTCCCTTACAGTTCAGGGAAGATGTTGTAGATATTGCTGTTTACTTAATAAACAGAGGACCTTCGAGCTCTTTGGATGGTGGAATTCTAGAGGAGGCACGTGCAGGTAAAAAGGTAAACTATTCTTTTTTGAAGACTTTCAGTTGTGAAGCATTTGTCCATATTGATAAAGAAAATAGAACAAAGCTTAAGGAAAAATCTAAGAAGTGTACCATTATTGAATAAAATGTTAATGATTTTGGTTATCGCTTATGGGATTATCAAAATCACAAAATCATTAGGAGTAGAGATGTTATATTCAATGAGAAGGTCATGTACAAAGATCAGTTGCAGGGAAACATACAAGAAAAAAAAAACTAGAATACATAGTGCTTGATGAGATCACTGAAAAATAAATTCCAAAGGAACCATAAAATCAAAATGTACACCAACAGGAGCAGCTGGTACCTCAAACTCCTTCAAGTGTTGTTAGAATATCTACCAAGTTAAGTAGACTCACTAAAATATACTCTCATTCATTGTATTATTTATTGTTGACTAATTCCGGTAAACCAAAATGTTATAAAGAGGTAATGTAGGTAGACACCAAAAAGAAGTGGGAGAAAGGAATGAAAGAGAAAATGGATTCCTTTGTAAATAAATAGATTTTGGATTTGGTTCAGTTGCCTACAGGAAAAAGAGCATTGCAGAATAAATGGGTTTACAAGTTGAAGGAAGAATATGGAGGCAAAAATCAGTACAAGGATATACTAAAAGGGGCTATGGTTGGTGGAGCTATGGAGAGCCATATTGTAGTTGTGATGAACATAGGGAAGACTCTCATCCCATGTACGTGGATGCTTAGAGTTATACATGTGCAGAATTTGCACAATCATCCGATTGACAACCTCTTTCTGACCATCAGTTTGAGGGTGGAAGGCAGTGGATTTAGTGAGATTAGTGTCTAATAGTGACCAGAGACTCAACCAAAATGTGTTGAGGAACATGGTTTCCTGATCAGAGATGATGGTATGTGGTATCCCAATATGGACCCATAGTCGTTCAAAACAGAGCTTGGTAGTATCTCTCGTTTGGATGCTCTTCTTACAGTCTGTGAGAATGGCCATCTTCGAAAATTAATCAACCACCACAAATACACAATCATTTCCTTTCTTGGTGGATGGAAAGATAGACATGTAATCGATCGAGATGGATTACCAAGGCCTCTTGGGAGTAGGAAGAGGGTTTTATAAGCCTTTCTTCTTGTTTTTTGGCTTGGAAATGGCACATGCAGTGAAATATATGATATACTTGCTGACATCGTGTCGAAGTTTTGGCCAATAAAATTTTTTTTGTAGAACGACCATAGTTTTCTCCATGCCAAAATGTCTTGCCATCCGACTATAGTTAGCCTCCAAAATAAGCTTTGCACGCTCGCTTGTAGGAACATAAAGATGTCCCAGATGAAATAATAGTCCATATTGAATGTGAAAATCAATGACATTCATGCATGTACCCAAGAGTTGATAGGTGGTGGCGAAGTCAGGATCTCGATTTTAAATTTGGGGCCATTCTGAGGCCTCATGTCTAGAGGAATGGATCATGGTGGTGAGTGCGGGCAGGGGAGGTCGATTGAGGGAGTCAATGACATGATTTGTTTTCCATGTCTTATACTCGACGTTGGGATGGAACTAATATAGGTATGTGGACCACTTTTGATGGTGGTCGTTCTACAACTTCCCTTGTGTTTGTATGAACTACATAGGCTTGTGATCAATGTGGGTGATTGTCTCCTTTCCCAAAATGTAATGTTTCCATTGACGAAAGGCTTGCACAATGGAATACATTTCCTTGTCATAAGTGGGGTACTTCTATATGGTATCTGAGAGTGTCTCATGATGGTATGCTACTAGATGACCATGATGAGTGAGAATTGTGCCTACAACACAGTTGGATGCATCCATATCAATCTCAAACGGTTGTTGCAGATAGAGTAAGTAGAGCACTGGAGCTGAGAACAAGTGATGCTTCATATAATCAAATGCTCAATGTTGTGCCTTCCCCCATGCAAAATTTTCCCTGCCACTTTCCCTGCCACCGCCCTTGGTCACTTGGTTGAGGGACCGTGCAATATGAGAGAATCCCAACACAAACCATTGGTAGAATTTTGCAAGTCCCAAGAAGCTCTGAATCTTGGTTAGTGTGGTCGAAGATGGTCAATCATGGATGACTTGGATGTTAGCTAGATCCACATGTACCCCATTCTCATCAACAATGTAGCCCAAGTATTGGGCCCTATTCATGCCAAAGGATAACTTTTCCAAGTTGGCATATAGCTTGTGCTACTGAAGAGTGCTCGAAACCTGTGGAATATGCTACACGTGCTCCTACCAAGTTATATTGAATATGAGGATGTCATCCAGATATACCAACACAAAAGAGTTGGTAAAGGGTCTCAATACATCATCCATCAACCTCATGAAAATGGTTGGTGCATTTTTTAAGACAAAGGGCATGACCAACCATTCTAAGAGACCATATTTAGATTTCAAAGTTGTCTTCCATACATCATTTAGTTCGATGGGAACTTGGTGGTAGCCAGGATTTAGGTCAATCTTGTTGAAGAAATTTTCCCCCATGAGTTGGTCAAGAAGGTCATCAATTCATGGAATTGGATACCGATTCCTGACTATGATTTTGTTTAATGCTCTGTAATCAACGCAGAGCCACCAGGTCCCATATTTCATTTGCACCAGTACAATTGGGCTTCCACAAGAGGTGGAGATGGGTATGATGTGCCCCTTTTGAAGAAAATCTTGGATCTGATGCTTGATTTTGTCATTTTGCATCAACAAGCGATGATATACTGGTCCATTAGGAAGAGGTGCACTAGGGGTTAGATCAATTGGATGATTGACTTGACAGTGCGTCAATACACTAGTGGGTGAGGAGAACATGTCTATGTACTCTTCCATGATATCGTCCACTTTCTTCTACTGCAAAGAGATGCTCTGTGTAAAGGCCACAGATGTGGCGACAACCTTCTTCTTAATGTGAGCACAGATCTCAAAGAAGATGAACTTCTCGTTCTGTGAAATGACCTTACTGCATTGTTTAATAGATATTAAATAAATAACGGTAGGTAACACTACCTCTGGTGTCTTGTACAATTTTCTACCCAAAGTAATAATAACGCTTCGTGGTCTAGATTCATACACAACATTTTTCTTCCAAAAATATGGTTGTCCTAAAAGAACATCACAAACTTCAAGGGGATAAATATCACACAATACCATGTCTTTGAAGGGCTTGATTTCATAGGGAAGACAAAACTATTGGATGACACATAGATATCTTCCTTGGTGAAGTCATCTGATGGTGTAGGGATACAGGTGCAGTTTCATCGGCAAGTCCATCCACTTGACGACCTCTACTAAGATTAGGCTCTTCTCACTATCTATATCAACAATTAAATGAAGTGGAGACCCCTTCACCCACATATATGAGTGAAATATGCATTTTCCTTCGTCTGGTTCTTCTTGTTCACTTGGCTAGACTTTGGTGGTAGCGATAGTGGCGCTAGTTTTGGCATCGATAATCCACTTGCCTCCTTATGGATTTGATTCAGAGTTAGAATCTGCCTTTGACTCGAAATCTTTCATCTTGGTCACTAGTGACTTCTTGGAGTGACATTCTCCAGTGTTGTGCCAAGGGATTTTATGGTATTCACACCATTTTCCCGTGTTCTTCCTTGACTTTTCATTACCCTTCTTGTGTTGTGGCTTGGACTGGTTGTCCTGAGAGTGGCCATATTTTATTTGTACCTTGTTTTGTGGGTTAGGGCCTCTGTTTCCATGCTTCGGTTGCGAGGAGTTTGAAGATTCAAACTCTCACCTCTTCTTCTTAAATTTCTTCTCGATCTTGACAACATATCTATAAGTCGCACCTAATGATGCAATGTCCATAAAATCCATTTATGTTTGAATGTATCTATGAAAATAGTCATGGTATTTGAGCACCAGATGTCATTCAGAGTCTTTGATACCCAATTTGGTAATCAGGTTATGAAAAATATTGGTGAAATCTAGTACTATCTGGTCCCTTTCCTAATGCAGCATGGTCCATCTTGTGTACTGATCCTCTTAGATTCCAACAGGGTAGTATTTTTATTTAATGGAATACCTAAAGGAATTCCATGTAGGGGCGACTGTAAATAGTGAAGATTCGTCTATAGCCCTTTTCTAAGAGTAAGTATCCCACTAGTCCTTAACATGGGGGACGACCTTAAGGATTGAAAAAGTAATATTTTCCCTATCAGAAAAATTGTGAATAGAAAAATACCCTTCGAGCAAATTCAACCATTTATATACAACATCCACATCTATCAGTCCTTCAAATAATGGAATATAAAAAAATACTTGTACCTTCAAGTACAAAAAGATGTACTGACATGAAAAACGACCCTGGAAGTACAAAAAGATGTACTGACATGAAAACTTCCAAAACAATCCATTTGGATTAGATGGGAGACCACAAATATCCACCTAGAAGCTGTGTAAGGATTCAAACAACCTCAAAAGTGTAGAACCAACAATTACAAATAATTACAGAAGAACATGTTGAACTAAAAACGGTCAAGAGGAGGGAGTTTAAATAGGTGGGTGGCCACCAATATCCACGTGGATCAAGCCCATTTATCAAATTATGGCAACGAAACCCATGGATTCAAAGGAATTTCATCTCTCCTAGATGGCTTTCCCACTCTTTGACATACATCGCATGAATGGCAATACTCCTTCTCATCTTTGTGAAGTGTAGGCCACCAAAGCCCTGCACATAAATTCTTTTGTGAAATTTCTCTCCCTCCATAATTTCCTCTAACAATTCAATCATTCTCTTCTTCCAGTATCATCAGAATTTCTTGTTCCAACACACAACATCTCAGTATTCCATCTCCACCAAACTTGTATAAACTCCCTGCAATCTGTTTCTCTAACTACCAGTTGTTTATTTTGCACTACTTCCATTTCGGATGGAGCCATAGTTGTACTTAGAAACTATATGATGTCCGAGAAGTAATCATCCACCATATTTACTACAAATAATTGCACATTTGGGAAGCTATCATCTAAATTTATTGCATCTTCTCCTGAAAATATGCATGATAGATGATTTGGTCCTCCATTCAACTTCTCTTGTTTCACTACAACCTCAAAGTCATATTCCTGAAATAATAATAGCCACCTGCATATTCTTCCCCCCAACATTGGCTTGTTAAATAAGTACTTTAATGTATAATGGTCCATATACATCTTAAAGTGATACCCCAATAGATAATTCCTGAATTTTTGGAGTGCATATACCATTTTCAATCCTTCGCGTTCTTTGGTTGTATAGTTATTTTTCTCTATAGACAAATTTATTCTTGCAAAAGAAATTAGGTGATTTTTGATGCTTCAATCCGTTAGGACTGAAACAACAACCTCACAAGGATGTAAACCCCCCTGTGTTTTTATATAGGTCGTACTCCTCTTTACTATAAGATTTTCTTGGGATTTTAGATATTCAAAATATGGGACTTTGTAGAAGTCAGTCGTGGTACTCAAAGAAAAATAAAGATAGCAATAAAAGGAAAATGGTTTGTTTTATATTTTTTGATAAAGTTCTTGATAAAGGACCAGGAACCGAGCACATTCACACATTTAAATCAAATCAGAAAAAATTCCTCACATCCATCATAGTTTAATCTAAATATTTATGATCACATAAAAAAAAGATGATCTACATGCATAAGATAACTTTAACAAAGTGTATTGATCAAAATCTGGACTAGGGGTCAAATTTTAGCTCAAAAAAAAATATTCTCAGAATTGCCTCAAAACAAACGAGAGCGTAGCCCTTGTCATTGCGAACCCAACGAAACTTGTTTCGTCTCAAACGGACATCGTGAGCGAGATATATCACGATCTGTTTGAATCATTAAACAGGCAAAAAAAGGACGTTGACTGTACAGTCCATACAGTTCGTATGCTGACGTGGCAGAGGTGATGTGGAAGTTTTGGATTGGCTGATAGTTGGGAAAATGTTGATTTGAAACGTGGCATCATTTTGGTCAATGGTAAGGTGCCACGTCGCACATTCATGGGCTTCCACGTGGCACCCCTTTATTGACTTTTGGTTTGTTATATAAAATTTTATTGGAGACCGTGGGGTTCGACCCCCGGACCTCCCCACCATGTAAATCCTTCACAAAGTCCACTCGACCAATGTACCACCGTTTATTCCTTATTGTATATATGTGTTTTATTGTATTTCAATTCACATAATATTGCATATGGCAAGGGGTTGGGCCAGGGCTTAGCCCCGGTCCGTGGTCGTATTACATGTGACCATGTCATTCACACGGGAGTTTTGTGTATTGAATGGAGCTCTAGCCCCCGGTCACATGACCCTCCAATACATGACCACAGCCAAAAATATAGTGCGGGAGTTTAACACGCGCCCAACACTTGGTGCTTAATTAATGTCTTTGAAAAGTAGCCCTTTTTGTAAATGCGCGTGGTCATATTATGAACTCATATGCCCGAGAGCTAGGCGGTTACGGGCTGGCGCGCCCATAACCATCCTACAGTTTGCATCATTGGCATGGTTGCACCCAGTGCCAAGTTTTTGCACTTAAATAAGCGTGTGTGTTGGGTTCAACGTACAGGAGGTGCGTTTTGGTGAAATAGAGATGGCAAGCTTGAAGGAAGAAAATGGCAGGAGGGCTATCTTCTTCATCTTTTGGCTGAATGAGGTGTCGTAAAAGCCCAGCTAGGGGTTTTTGGATGTTCTGAATCCATTGGCACTGTTTTCAAAGCCATTTGAAGACTTCTTTTGTAGTTTTTTAACCATTGAAGTTTCAGCAAGCTCCAGGGAGCTTGAAGCCCTCATTGATTGAGGTCATGTTTTGGTGAGTCCAAGTTTGTTTTATGTGACTGAATAGTCATTTTTGGCTAATTGTTATGCTCTAAACACATTGGGATAGGTTTCAGAGGATTTTGAGGACTTTTACAGGTGTTTTTTCCATAGAGAATATCATGGAAGCTTAAGGCCACATGTAGAAGAGGTCATGCCCGGATGAGCCATGATCCTTTTTCAGAGTTTTATTAGTCATTTTTGGCGTTTTTATGTGTTCTAATCCCAATCGTACAGTCAAAATTTCCATTGGAGTTGAGCAACAGCTTGTAAAAGAAATTTTGACAAATTAATCCTAGAGAGCCAAGTCCATTAATGGAGGCTCAAGGAGATGTAGCCCGGAGAGGGGTGAACTCCTTTATCATGTTGTTCTTGTTATGAGTGTTTTCTGGTTATTATTTGCTGCAAGTTA
>JZKD02S1673686.1:579337-660197 GCA_000966675.3 Picea glauca | reverse complement strand
GTTCAAGGTATAATTCTACTTATCATTCAGTTGCTTTTGATTATGTTAAGCATGATAAATTTGTATGTAAAAATGGAAGAAAGAATCCATGTACATATTGTGGTTTATATAACCAACATATTTCAAAATGTTGGAAAAGATTAACTTCTTTCAGGAAACTTTATAAGCAAAGACAACGTGAAAAGAGGATGCAAAAGATTTGCACTCATTGTCAGAAGTGGGGTCATCTCATTGACCAATGTTGGACATTGCATCCAACTATTCATCCACAACACAAGAAGCAGTTGGATAAAGAGATTGTCAAGAATGGAAGAGGAGATTCCATCATCGATGTGAGTCAAGATGATTCACAAGAGGACGATTTTCAGCAGATAAAGTCACCATTGAGTTGGCTTGGTAAGAAATGGTTGGATTTCTTGAGCAAGTAAGGCTTGTTTTTTCTGTTGTAAATGCACTTTTCAGCCTTATGTGTGCATTTATGTTGAGAATATGACAAGTTGTAGCAGTTTATCACAACTTGTATGATGCAAGTTGCATGTGAATGTAATTCATTTGAAGGCATTCTTGTTTGTTGCACAACTTCGCCAGGAGGATGTAAAAGTGGGGTATGATGTTCACTTGTTGCAGCCATATATCTTTTTCATATTCAGCTCTTATGTACCCCCATGTTTTGGGGTTTATGTACTTATGTTTGTACTTGAAGGAGAGTTGAAGAACTATGCACATGCATGTGTTTTGTGTGTATGTATAAGCAGTGAACCTGGTGATAGTTCATCATGAATGACTCATGATTGTAACATGATTATGTATCATGTTTGTCGAATTGTCATTTTGGGAAGGTTGATATGTTTCAAATGAGTCTCGAATGGTGTTGATGATTGTCTGACGACTATGTTGTGTCGATCATGTTTTTCGACTTGTGTTTAGTCGATGGTGTTTGTTGGCTTGTAAGTCAATTTTGAGTACATTGAGATGCAGGAAAACGCCATGTGCTTTGATGAAGTACAAGATGCGACAGTTTTCTTGAAGAGCAAAAAGATTTTGTTGGCATCATTTTCAGTCTTGTATAATTTGTTTTCAAGATTGATGGTTTTCCTGGCTTGTGACAAGATGTCGCAGGAAAGTTTTTGCAACCATTGGAGAGCTGATTGTGTTGACGTCAAAGAGTTCACAAGAGGGACTTGATTATCAGTGGGAAGGTTGGCAGTCTTCCAAGCATAGAGAGAACAGTGGGTCAGCAGCAGCCAAAGAACAGTGGTTGAAGGTCATAGTTAGTTGCAGTGCAAGGCATGTCAAGGTATTCAGGTGAATGTCGAAAAGACTTTTCAAGTAGAATGAGTTGATAGAACTTGAAAGAAGGGAAGTATTGAAGCTCAGACCGATAATCATAAGCTTTTGTGGGTCCAAAATCCTTTCAGTGGGAAGGCGTGATCAAAATCTGGACCAGGGGTCAAATTTTAGCTCAAAAATAAACGTTCTCAGAATTTCCTAAAAACAAATGAGAGCGTAGCCCTCATTGTTGCGAACCCAACGCAACTTGTTTCGTCTCAAACAGACATCAGGAGCGAGAGATATTGCAATCTTTTTGAATCGTTAAACATGCAAAAAAAGGACGTTGATTGTACAGTCCGTACAAGCTGACGTGGCAGGGTCGTCTGATGATGTGGTAGAGTTTATACGCTGATGTGGCAGAGGTGATGTGGTAGTTTTGGATTGGCTGACAGTTGGGCGAAGGTTGATTTGACACGTGGCATCATTTTTGTCAATGGTAAGGTGCCCCGTGGCCCAGTCATGGGCTACCACGTGGCACCCCTTTATTGGCTTTTGGTTTGTTATATAAAATTTTATTCGAGACCGTGGGGTTCGACCCCCGAACCTCCCCACCATGTAAAGCCATCACAAAGTCCGCCCGACCAATGTACCACCGTTTATTTCTTATTGTATATATGTGTTTTATTGTATTTGAATTCACATAATATTGCATATGGTGGGGGGTCGGGCCGGGGCTTAGCCCCGGTCCGTGGTCGTATTACATGTGACCATGCCATTCACGCGAGAGTTTTGTGTATTGAACGGAGCTCTAGCCCCCAGTCAAACGACCCTCCAATACATGACCACAGCCAAAACTATAGCGTGGGAGTTTAGCACGCACCCAACACTTGGCGCTTAATTAATGGCTTTGAAAAGTAGCCCTTTTTGTAAATGCATGTGGTCATATTATGAACTCATATGCCCGAGAGTTAGGCGGTTAGGGGCTGGCGCGCCCATAACCGTCCTATAGTTCGCACCGTTGGCACGGTTGCACCTGGTGCTAGGTTTTTGCACTTAAATAAGCGTGTGTGCTGGGTTCAACGTACAAGAGGTGCATTTTGGCAAACCAGAGACAACAAGCTTGAAGGAAGAAAATGGCAGGAGGCCTATCTTCTTCATCTTTTGGCTGAATGAGGTGCCGTAAAAGCCCAGCTAGGGGTTTTTGGACATTCTGGATCCATTGGCACTATTTTCACAGCCATTTGAAGACTTATTTTGCAGGTTCTTAACCATTGACGTTTCAGCAAGCTCCAGGGAGCTTGAAGCCCTCATTGATTGAGGTCATGTTTTGGTGAGTCCAAGTTTGTTTTCTGTGACTAAATAGTCATTTTTGGCTAATTGTTATGCTCTGAACACATTGGGACAGGTTTCAAAGGATTTTGAGGACTTTTACAGGTATTTTTTCTATAGAGAATCTCATGGAAGCTTAAGGCCACATGTAGAAGAGGTCATACCCAAATGAGCCATGATCCGTTTTCAGAGTTTTATTAGTCATTTTTGGGGGTTTTATGTGTTCTGATTCCAATGGTACAGTCATAATTTCCATTGGAGTTGAGCAGCAACTTGTAAAAGAAATTTTGACAAATTAATCCTAGAGAGCCAAGTCCATTAATGGAGGCTCAAGGAGATGTAGCCCAGAGAGGGGTGAACTCCTTTATCATGTTGTTCTTGTTATGAGTGTTTGCTGGTTATTATTTTCTGCAAGTTATATTTGTTGTTGTATTTATGAAAACAACTTATTTAATCTTGCAAAGACCTCACACATAAACATTTAAAAGAAGAAGCATGAACTTAACACATAATTTTATCTTGCATATTTTAACACATGGAGCAAAGTCTTGTAAAGTTTATTTTTAATGAAGTAGAGGGTGCCTGCAGAGCATAAAAAGTCAACCTTCTATTTTTAGATCATGTATACATGGGAAGATCAAATAAATATACTTATAGATCAATATAAAATACTTTGTACTCAAATGTTAGAGTTACAAAGCACAACTGAAACTGATCCCAAAATAACTCTCTTGAAATTTCTAAAAAATATATAGCCTGTTACATATTCTTTGAAATTTAAAATGTGTTTGTCTTAAAGACTGGGATTGGGGCTCCCGCAGACCATAAAGAAAATATAAAAAAGAATTAAGATTGTAGAAGGAGTATGATGGGAGGTAAAATAACAACAAGACTTGGAAAGAAGAAAAGAGAAGTTACCATACTTTGATTAAACCTTTTTATTCAAAGAAGTGGAGTATCTGGATGAAGAAATTGATAAAGAAAGAAATATGTGATCAACATAAACTTACTATGATGGTCTCTTGTGTCTTTACTTGCTTTCTGGTGTCCTTTTACTATATTCATTAATAGTTACATGAACCGTCTCAACTATAATTTCTTTCTCCTCGTTGGTCATTTTGTCGATTGCTTTCTTGATCTATTCTTCAATATAACTATTCATTGGTGCCACATTTATCTCATGCTTGATTTTGATGTTGAATATCTCGCCCACCAAGTATCTCAAATCAAGGGAAATACCTATAATGCTTCCTCAATGAACTGGTTTTTTATGGAGTAGTCCACTAGCTAATTGTCTATGTCATCCTCATCATATTCAAGTATACCATAGAACTTTTCAACTGATAACCCTTTAAAAATATCAACTTGTTCGTCAAACAACTGCTTTGTTAGGAACAATGAGTTGAGGATTAATTTGGGGTCTTGTACTTCATTATTACTTCCGGCTAAGTCTATCTCCCTGAGCCTCTTGAATAATTCTTCCCTCTTTGTTATAACTTGGTTGCATGCATTCAAATTTTTTATCCGACTTGGGGAGGGAAAATCATCCTCTCTTCTCCTTAGTTATATCATGTTGGAAACTTTATTTCCAAAGGGTCGTACAACATCAAGGTAAAAAACTTCTTCATTCTTTAAGTCGGCTTGCAAATATTCAAGGAAGGCATGTTCCCTCGAGCCAAAATAAACAATGTTTTTCAAAATTTTGCATGCCTCTGTGATCAATGCCATTCTTTTCTTAATGTTTCTTTGTACATAGATTATGGTTGATGTAAGTAGGCTTAAATATCCTTTCAATTTAGTAGCAGGTGTGGTTGGTCTGACTTGTCAAAGGACTAGCAAGAAGTGGAAGAGGAACTAAAGCATCGTCCAGTTCCTTGATCCTTTCTTTCAATTTCTTGTTTTCTGCTTCAAGACCACCAATGGAGTCATCCAGAGCATCCCCAGTTGCTTTGTGAATTTTAGAAATATGGGAAGGCTGCATATCTCCTAGGTCAACCTATGAACGAGATTTTCCTTTATCATTCTTCATATCACCTTTTTCAATAATCAATTTTTTGGATTCCCTATCAAATACAATGCTTTGAAAAACAAATGACTCATCTTCATTAGAGGTCTGATTCTCAATGATTTCCAATGATGAATTCTAATGGGCCGTGTTCCCTGGATGATCCACTGTGGAAAACATTTTCTCAATATCCACCTTGATATGCATGTCTTCAAGAGAGAATTTGTTCATGTCATGTTCTATGCGATGGTATTCTTCCTCTTCCACAACATTTTTCCTCTTTTTTCTCAGAGGAATATTGTGGGAGCTCTCAATTTTTCCCAGAGGGGTATTATTTTCTCCTCCACTGATGGAACTATTGTTGGTAACTTTCCTGGTTGGGTGGGCTACTGGAGCATTTCTCTGAGATGTCGTAGTTTTAGGGGTAATAGTTGGGAACTGGGTACTCTTCTCGCTGGGACCCTTTCCTTTCTTCTTGTAAAAGTCATTAGTAATAAGTATTATCTCCAATTCACCAAATTGTCAGTAGGAGGACCCAAGTTGGTATCTTCTTCTTCACTTAAAAAACTATGAACAAATGAATTGTTGAATCCTACTGCCAACATATGTTCCATGAAAATTCTGTTAGGGTCAAACACCTTTATCTTTTCAACGTATTTCAGGTTCATATTATGGAAGTGGTTCACAAAATCATCAATTTTGTTTATTTTCCTTAATATAAAGTCTCCAATTTTCCAAGGAAAGGGTATGAATTGCTTTTTCCATTTCTCATGGAAAAAGTGAAACCAGAAATTATAGTGCCTTGATACTTCCGTGATAAACATTTTATTAGATACATGGCATGGAAGAAAAGAGGGATTTTCCTTGGAACCAAAAATCTTGATAACATTATGATTTTCCATCTACTCTAATCTCCCCTTTTTATCCAAGAATTTATTTTCCTGATCGGATATTCTCAATATATATTTACCAAACAATAGTCCTTTGAAAACTGAAACAAAATCATTGTACACTTCATAAAAATGAAAATAATCCTTGTGTCTCCATAGTGCTTGGTACCAAAATATAATTGGATCGAGTTCACGGTTCACCCTCTTGCAGATAGACAATTTTGGAAATTGACAGAAATATGCTATCACAAACAACAAATAAGAATCCATGAAGAATTTCTTATCTTTTTTGTACTCTGACAATTGGGAGGAGATTTAAATGGAAATCGGTTTTCCCCAATTGAAAATAGCTTTCTCTTTAATTGTAAAATATAAAATATAAAGAATCATTTGAGAAAAAGTGGCAGTGCTTTCTTGGTCTATCATCCTGGTAAACAACCAAGCAATTTCCCTAAAAGGGTTTTTAAATGAGTCGACCTGAATTATGGTAATATCTTCTGGGACAACCGTGAGATTCTCCAAGAACTCAAGCAAGAGGTCCAGACCATTGTCAAGCATTTTCAGGAAATCCTTGCAATCCTCTGCTTTGAAGGTAAGTGTTGGCTCTTAGAGCTTTAACATCTTACAAAATATTTGCGGTGAAAGAGAGATGGGGGAACGATCTTGTAGTTGTTTTATTCACTGACTCGGTACATATTTCTCAACGCACAATGCAACTAGTTCATTGCAGTCGAAAATCTTCGGGACACACCCTGCGCGAGAAATTTTGGACATATAGATCACTTCTTTTTGAGCGGATGGAGATGAATAGTAAGAATACGCTCTGGACCACTGAAATTTTTGGTCTTCATGCCCAAAAATATTCAAAGTATCACCATAGAAATGTTGTCAAGATGTTGCTACCATAGGTTGATGAGAGTGTTCTTTTAACTATATAATACTTGAAATGAACTCATGAGAGAGATACAATAATATAATATTTGACAAATTGTTCTTTAATGTGGTTTAAAGGGAAATCTCCTCAATCCCTTCTCTTACTAATGACGATATTTACAGAACCTTCATAAAGAGTTATTATAATTAAACCATACTTAAATGTGTATTGGGAAAAGCATGAAGATGGTGGGGACAAATGAGAGCAATTTAAATTTGGGAACTTTTGTGAACCTGCCAACCCAGGAATGCACGAACTCGTAGTTGAAAATGATCGAAAATAGGCTAAGTGTTTCATTTTGCTCAGTTAGACTCATGATGTGGGATTATGGATGGAGGTGAAGATCTGTGAGCCCACCAACCTGTGAACCCACCATTTTTGTGAAAAAACTAATTATAGTAACTGGAAAGGGAAGAAAGAAGAGAGAAAATAAAAGGGGAATGAGGGTAGGTATAGAAGAGGAAAAGAAATGGAAAAAGGAAGTTGGGAAAATAGAAAAGCAGAGGGAAACTTTGGAAGCGAGAATTGATCTCAACAGTGATATATGTCTCCCTCCCCTTCTTGGGATAGTACTACACCCAACTCTATGGATGATGCATCTATATGTACATGGAACTCTTTGTCCCAATCTAGAAAGATAAAAATTAGCGTGGTTACCAATTTTTGCTTCGAGGTGTCCAACCCCTTATGATAGTCCTCGTTCCATTGAAACTTTGGTTCCTTGTTCATTAACATTTCTATTGTTGATGTGATCTACAAATATGCTTTGATAAATTTCTTGCAATAACCCATATGACCCAACATTTCCCTCAACTGTTTGAATGATGTAGGTGGTTCCAAATCCAAAATTATGGTGATCTTAGATGGATCTACTAATAATCGATGTTTTCACACTACATGTCCCAACAATACTTCAAATGGTGCGCAAAAGATACACTTCTTCAATTTCGGCGAAATCTGACACTTCCTGCACTCATCCAACATAAGCCTAAGAAATTATATATGATCCTTTAGTAGACTCAACACTATCCAATCATCCAAGTAGACTTCTAGAAACTTATGGATGAACTCCTTGAATGCTGCAACCACTACACTAGAAAACACCACATGGGCATTCTTCAATCCAAATGGAATAACTTTATACTGATAACTCCCCCATTCCATTGAAAAAGTTGTCTTGTGTCGATCCTCCTATGCAAATATTTTCTGATGGTATCCCGATAATCCATCTATGAAAGAATAAGTTTCCTAGCCTCCTACGTTCTACAGTAACTCGTCCGTGATTGGTTTTGGGAATGGGTCATGTAAGAACACATCATCCAACTTCCTTATATCCACACAGATCATGATTCATCCTCTCTTATTTTATTTCACCACCATTGGACTAATCCACTCATATTCTTCTATTGGTTCGATGATTCATGTGTATAATATTCTGTCTATTTCAGCCTTCACTCTCTCCTTTTACCTCAGATTTATCCTATAATTCCTTTGGCGCACTTGCTTATCTCCTGGTTTCAGTGGGATATTCATCTCATCTAAGTCTCCTACTATTCCCTTCATCTCTGAAAATGTCATTGGGAATAGGTCATGGTATTCTCATAGTAAATCTACAATTTTCTCAACTTTCTCATCATTCTAATAATCTCCTATTTGTGAAAACTTGGGATTCTCTATCATCCCAATGTTTACATTCGATGTCTTTATAGGCTTTGTATATGGGACAAATCCTTATAATAATTGTTCTCCTTCTATCTCATGTACTTGTACATTCCTGGGATCCTCTTCACCATACTCTTCCTTAGCTACATTATATCACTCCAAGAACTCATGGACAATCATCTTAGCTCTGTGCACACTGCATGTTGGTAAAACCTCCATTATCCCTTATTCCAAAAAGATCTTTGTTCGAATATTCTGTAGTGTTGAATTTATTTATAAGGATTCGTGTTCAAATATAAATGTGATTTTGAGCCTCTGGACCAGTTCTTCCCATCTTGTTGTCTCCATGAGCATCTCTAGTTCCATATACTAGTTCTTCAGTATTTGTGTCCAGTGTGTGTATAAATTTGTGCATCCATTATGTTTCTGGTACTAAACTCCATAAAGACCTGCACTATTCCACATGACCCGCTGGATCACTCTCCCCTATATACTTATGCACAATATTTTCTACTATAGTGCCAAACCTTATTTGCATTAGTTTGCTACAATGTGACCAGTCTTTCCTTCCCTCTCTGTTTTCAGCCCACCATCTAGCGGGAATCACTTTTAATACAACATCTTGTGTTAACAACCTTTGTTGTTCAGGTACCTGCAGCTAAAATGTATTTAAAAACATACTTATATCAGTTAATCCATCACACCTGGTTGGATCACATAGCTCTATTTTAATCCAGCACAAGGATCGAGTGATGCACACACATCATCTAGTTCATACTTCATGCATTCTATGTTGCCAATGCTCTAGACCTTCTTCATAATATGATGCACATGAATTGATACTTCTCCAACTTAGTGCACCATCCACTTTTGGGTTGACATAATCCTCCATCCATGCAATCCTGTTATATAAATTGCCAATGCCATTCTCTCTTATTGGCTTTATGTATCTATTTCCTTCTCATGGGTCCAAGGTTGCGGTAACTCTCAAATATCATCTGTCTCCTATTCAAATTGATGATATCTTCATTATCAAAATCCCATTCCAGTCCCATTAATGTTAGACATGGTTTTTTTTGTCCACTATCTCAATAACTTCAAAGCCTTGAATACTACACACCCCATCTATGTTCATAGGTACTCATGTCAAAGGACCAATCATGACTATTTTTTGTTGATTCAAGAGCCTTAGCTGAAGAAGAGACCATAATAAATTGTTTTTTCCCATAAACTCCCATGTCTTCTTAGGTAATACATTCATGTCACACCCTAAGTCCAATATAACATTATCCACATCATACTCTCCAACATGTGCATTAAATTTGAATTCTTCATTGGTTTTGTTCCTGCGCAATACCTCATTTAAAATCCTTTGTGTTACATGAGTTCTCCTTCCTCTTGTACAGAAATTAATCATGTCATATATTTTACTCAACACAATTCCATCCTTCATTATATCTACACAACTCCTCGGGAATTTCTTTAGTGTGATTAACTTTCCAATTGGATTCTCTGGCACACCATGATATTCTATACGACACACACATGATTTTGATGCTCCCCAATCCACTCCGAGTACTTATTTTCTTTCTCTTTTATATGCCTCCTTCTCTCATTGCAGATCAAATTGTGGTGTAGGACCTACTAACTTCCTTACCAACTACTTAGTCTGCTTTCCTTCATTCGTCACATGAGCCCCTATTCTAACTCCTCTATGCGTAACTACTGCTACTCTTGGTCCTTCATTTCTTCTTTCGGTTGATATCTTCTACACATTTTGATTCAGATTTAGGTTTTGGTTTCCTCTGGCCTACCATTTCACAACTATTTGGGGAAAATCTTCTATCTATTGATCCAATGCTCTTTAATATGTGCATGTCGTACATGGATTTTGACAGTCGTGAGTCAAGTGTCCGGGTTGATTACAATTATAACATATAATCGATCATCTTCCTCCTCTACCAAAATTCCCTCTACCTCGACCTCTCCAAAATTTTCCTCCATTCCCTTTATTGAAACCTCTTTGATTGTTGTATTGTGAACCCCCCACTTTTTCTGCAACATTCTCTTCCTAGATCCTGTACATATCTGATGTACTCTCCTTTATTAATTTGAATGTGCGACAATCCTTCTCTTTGTGTCCTACAAACTTGTAAAAATTGCAAAACAAGTTCTTTGGCATACTTTGATACTTCTATTCTAATGGACACTCAGTTGGGTGATGACCCCATTTCTTAGATATCTCACAGTATCCTCCTCTCGGTAATGGATTTGACACTCCTATCACCAAATACTACACAAATGTTGGGAATTCGTCCTTGTGGTGGCCTTCAACCCTACATTTTGTATTCCAAAATTGCTCACATTACTCCTTTCCTTTTCTCAGTTCTGCCAGTTGAACTTTAAATTCATCCAAGTGCATTTGAACTTGTGACATTCCTCCATTGTATCCCACCAGAGATGATTCCAGTTTCATCGCAATTTAAAGTGCCTTGGCATGTGACACAACCTTCTACCGGATCAATGGTCATTCAATGTGTGGTAGAATCCCTACAACAAACCATTCTTGGTGTTGTTGATATAGAATCTGGAAATTCAATCTACCCATCACATCCTTAAATATCTGGCTGTAATCCCATACGAACTTTGTTTTTACTTGTTTGATATCCTTTAGTTTTGTGATGTACTGTGACTCAAAATTAGGCTTCTTGAACTCCTTCAATAGTGCTTGCTTAATCTCTGCCAAAGTCCTGGCCTGTTCTGTAGGCGTTGTGCTTTGAAACTTCACATACCATACTAGCACATGACCTATAAATGTTGTTTTTAAATGCACAATCTTCACAGCTTCATCATGTATGTTCTTTGTGTCCCAAGTCGTCTCACGGAAAAGAAAACAAGTGTTGTTCTGGGTCCTCTGAACCATCTCCTTGGAACTCAAGAAGTATAAGAGTATTGTCTACCCCGGACATGTTTCTTTGTGTATTCCCTCCTCTTGGTGATTTTGGTTGAATCTGATTATGAATATGCGCACTACTTCCATTACTCTGATTTCTACTACTCGATCCACCTTGGATAAGTACAATTGCTTTTGACAAATATTCAACCGTTATTTCTAATTGTGGTGATGCACACAGGGTCATGGATTCGACATGTGATCATGTTTTAGAAGGATTTGTTGGTTCTTATATTATTGGAATGGACTGAAACTCCTCTTCTCCTCCTCCTATCTATGGTAACTCCATGATTCAGAATAGTGCATAAGGTTCTCTCCCCTCTATCTCACTGCACAAATCTCCTTTCTCAGCCCGAGTCTTTTTCCTCTTGTACCTCCTTCCTTTGTGAAACTCTCCAAACTCATATTATTCCTCTGGTATACCCTCTTCTTGGATCCTCCGTCCCTCCCCATCTCGTCATCTTCATGCTCTTTGACGATCCTCTTTTCATCCCCCGGTTTCCCTATGTGTGTGAACCCCTTAGTAGTCAAATTCCATTATCATCATATGCCTTTCACACAATAGCATCTTTATCCATGTACCCTTGAAAAATTCCCTTTCAGTGATAGTGTACGATTGAATACAATCTATGACAAATTCAATAACATAACCTCCTAGTATGCTATCCAACAAAAAAACATCTTCTTGAGTAGTTGGGTTACTTACAAAATTCAGTTGTCTTACCAATTTAGAAGTCCAATTTCTCAGCGCTGTAACGTTGTAGCTTCCAGTTTTTTCCACTAGTCTTTCTAGGAACTTAGCTAGAATAACTAGAAATTCACCAAAGAAAATTTAATTCAGATCTGTAAAGACATACCTTTGAATCCATTGCTTGTCACTCATCTGAGGGTTTCTATTCTCTTGTTGAGAAAAATCCCATTCCTAATTCGTTTCCAACCATTTTGAGATCTCCTTCTTAGTCCGCCTCCAAAACATATCCTTAATCACAAAGTCTCGGTCCCAGCAACATAATAATTTGTTGGTGCTATTTTGCATGGGTTGTAAGACCCTAGGTTTGATTTATCTATGACCAAAAAAATCCACTAGACACCAACCCTTTCACCATGACCTTGTTGCACAGAGGAAGTCTCACCTGAGGTATCATTTGGGACTGCGAGAACCAGTCTTATGCAATATTGAGGGAATGCAAGGAAATCATTCGGTTCATTCTTTCTGATTACGTCAGTGCGCATAACTTGGTTCTTATTCTATATTAACCTACTTGTGAATCAAATTCATATAATCGACATATTCCATATTATTGCATAGATTTTTTACTTCCATAGTCATGAACATTCCACCATATTTAATTATAAGACAAATATACTCTACGATGCATCCAAACACAATCCATATGCAAATGTTTAACAAACAAAAAACACAAGACTTTGTATCATATCTTTAACCTTCCTTATTCATTATTCTCACCAACAAACTATTACATTCAAAAACTTTGGAACTCAACATGGAATAGAATATAACATCACACCCCAGGCCCTAAAATAACAGAACCAACCATATTGAGGAACCAAACCTAGCAGAGAGAGAACCCCTAATCCCCCAACCTATTACATATTTATATATCAAAACATAGGGCTTAAAACCATATTTAGTTCCTCCAACAACCCATTATATTGCATGCCCAACTCAGTTAACTGGTTGTTCAATTGCTTTCTTCTATTTTTCAATCTTCCTGTTGCTTTTCTGCTATTCTTCTATTTCTGGAATGTCAAGCTGTCATCCTTCTATCATGCTTTATTCTTTTTCGGATTTATTCTTCCATTTGCATGTTTTCTTCCTTGTATGCACTATTCTCATGGATGTGCCTTAGTTATTTGCTCCATAGATTTTCTTCTTCTTTCGTGCGCTTTTCCTATACTTAGGATTTTTCCCAAAAAATGTATCAAAACTGCAAAATTATTTCCAAAACTTCCTTTCCAACATAGCTCATGAGAATTAGTTCTAATTTTAGCAATATTCATTCTCTTTTTAGCACTAGTCAAAATAGAGAGAGAATTTTGATCTTCAATATTAGGGTTAATGACCTCCTTATAATATCTTAATTTCTTTTATCCTGTAATTATTTATCACACCAAATATTCTCCTTAAATTTATCTTTAACAATATTTTTAATATCATCGATATTCTGCATAGTAACTTCTTCTTTTATTCCCCAATGATTTAGCCAAGACTTGGCATCATTATGCCATACCCGCTTGAGTTGTTGGTGATTTTGGCTAGAGTCTGAAGCAATTTCGGGGAGCCTCTCATCATCCATATTGTTTATATTGTTCTTGTACATTAAGTACTTAATCATGGTTGTGCTCTCAATGGAGGAAATGATCACTTCTATGAGGAGGATAGGCTATGGTGCATTTCCTTTAATTTTGAGATTATAAGCTATAAAATTATTTTTTATCTGTTCTATATTTCTCCAAGATTATTGAGAGATACTACATCCCCAAAATTCACATCCATACAAGATAACATATGTGAAAAGAGTCTCAAAGAGGAGAATTTTCTTATCCCATGGCCAAATGTCTCCTAATTTACAATTATTTCCAGGCTCGTAATGAGCTTCCCACCCTCCGTTTATCCTTTTCTCAATGTTATAGTTCCAATTGAGCTTGTGATGAATATCAATTCCAAGATACTTGTACACAGACACTTCCTTCAAGGCATTGTTTTCATATACAAAATTATCATAGGTGATGTTTGTAACATCCCCACTATAGTCCCCAGTTTAATTTATGCATAATGTAGATATGAATGTGGCTATGGCTAAAGGATGGAATATGTGAATGTATTTTATGTTTTTAAATAAATAAAATGTGATACCAATTGTTGGGGATTACAGACAGAGATGGGGGATGCGTTTTTCCATAAGATAAGACATTGTTTAAAAGGGGTCCAAGGGGGGAAATTAATTATGGGTATTAACTCAACTCATTTTGATAAATTTGATTATCATTGGGATAAATTCTAATTTATGTTTGAGTGTGTCAGAGCCAAATCATTAAACTCATGTAAGAGGGTGGGTGTGAGATTCACATCCCATCATTATTGGAGAGTATGAGGCTGAGTACAATCAGTTTGGGAAAGAGTGTTAGTTAAGAAAGTAAGCCAAAATAGAGGAAATTTATATGGGTAGTTACATGAAGTTTTTACACATTCAGTTTTACAAGAACACCAAGAAGAGAGTAGAGAAAAAGAACACAAGATATAGAGAAATAAGGATGGGTTAATTTTGGAGCATGTTGGAGCGTTTGGGAGTAATTTGGAGATGAATATTGAAGATCCAGGTTGTCAAGACTAAATAATGAACTCTTGTGTGAGTTTCACTATAACAAGTGTTGTTATTGTTGTTGGTAGTTTTCTTGACAACGAGTTCCCTTGAGTTCCTATTAAAGAGATTCATAGTTATGTTTTCTAGAGAGACCCTTATAAATGAATGGAATGCTCTATGGAATAAGCATAATGAAGGGGTACAGTCCTTGGCTTGGGTAGGTTAAGAGGAAACCTAGAGCTGGAGGAAATCCAATATAATTGTAGGAGAATATTAGTGGGTTCTGGGATATTGAGTTATGAGTGGACTATAGGATGATGCAGGAGCATCGTAAGAAGCCAGCCAAGCAATAAACTTAAAAGGAAAAACACAACTGGAAGACCACCAATGCACGTTTTTGAAATGTTTTTTTGAAAATTAAAGAGCGTATATTGATGTAATAGTTGGAAGCGCACTTACATTTATGTCAAGATATTGTGAACAGACCCTGAGTGTTTCTCTCATCTGTAGTATGTAGAGACATTTATGTGCAATTAATGAAAGTAGGTAGGTTTGAATTAATAGATTAGACAGTTTAGATGAGTAGGAGGGAAAACAGATATAGACACCCTCGCCTTTGTACCATTGTGTAGTTGTATCATTAGCATAGAGAAGAAGGAGAGAGCTGTAACAAAGAACTTGAAAGGAGAACCCATGTACAGGAGTTTTGAATTAATATATGAAGCTTTGAATCAGATTCATGGTGTTATGATGTTCATTGCTTACATATGTTGAATGGTATGCCTACAGTTGTTTTATTCTCATTGTTATGCATTTGTTGTTACTCTGTGTTAACTGTATGATTTCATGTTGAATGTATGAATTCTGAGAGAGAAGAATGAGTTTCAATTGTTTCTCTTTCTGAGAGAGAGAGTTCCTGCAAGGAGTGCAGTGAAACATCTGCAAAGAGTACATTGACAAGGGTTCTGAGTTTTATCTCATAAAGCTCAGGAGGGATACCGTTGTTCTCATTCCAGTAGAAGGATAGGTGAAGCCCAAAAGTCGTGCAAGGTGTGCACAGGCTATTCAAGGCCTTAGAACTTATCAACTAAGATTGAAAGAGGAAGGAATGTTGTTGCAGAAAGTGCATAGAGTTGAAATATCAAATACCCAGGAGTATTTGAAAGATTGCCGCAAGGAGTGCGTGCAGGAGTCCTTTTTGAGACTCGAGTTTACAAGTTAAATCTCAGGAGGGATAACACTTTTGAACACTTCAAAGGAGGATGAAGATTGACATAGTTCAAAGGAAGATGGGGAGCCGAACTAACGTGCATAAGGTTAAGTCCCAGTGAAAGAACATTGGCTCGTTTCACATAGATTCATGGAGGAGTAAATTGGACGGTTGAAATTCTTTGTGGAGAACTCACGAAGTTGTGAGGACCGTAGGATCTAGAGGAGCTGCAAGGTGGATAAGAGTTGGACGAACCCATCTCGTTGGTTTCAAGATTCAACGAGGACCATTGATAGTGACCAATTGGGGTGTCAGGATCATTTCGGTGTTTTGCGGTTTGGAAGGTGGAAGTGCAGGTCAAAACCTTTGGTCTCGCACATTCCCGAATCGTGAAATGGATCATCGCATATGAAGGTGAGTAGTGGAACTTTCAGAAATTCGTAAGTCCAGATTTTAGTACTTCGGAGGTCCTGACGACAAGGAGTCAGAGCACAGTGGAGTGAAAATCCCAAAGTCGTGGATTGCGACCGGACTTGACGTGAATTTTTGGATTTCAGCACTTCGGGTGTCGAAAAACAGAAGAGGTAGTGTTCTGGGATCAAGAGTCTCGAACTCTCGATACCCGGAAGCCCGAAATAATGAACGGTAGTCGAAGGCTTATTCAAGTCCCGGAAGCCAAAAAGCTTGTGTGACAGGTGGAAAGAGTCCACGACAGAGACAAAGAGGAAAGTGGAGTGGACAGGTGGCATGTCCTGGTCAGATAGGTGGAGCCCAACCTTGTTGAACGTTTCGGGTTTCGACGGGTTGAAGAGTCGGAAACTCGACAACAGAAATCGTGAAATCGTGAACCCCGAAGTCTCGATTCGGTGAAGGGTGCGATCTTATTGTGGTCAGGAGATCAGGGTGATTCCCTGTGTTTAATCATGCGGGCATACCTATAAGTAACTATGGAAAACACTATTGTGTGTTTGTGTGGGATTCCATGAGGAGGAACCAAAGATTCAATTTGACTCAGGGAAAATTAGGAGCTATCCTGTGCGGATCTTGGCCCAAGGGTCGGGAGTCTGTGTCAAGTGGTATAAGAAAAGGGAGCCAGAAGAGAAGCAGTAATCTTATATGCATCAAGTGGTATCAGAGCATAGAACAAGTCGTTTGCTTTCTGTAGACGAGAAAAGAGGAACATTTTACAGCCATGCCACCGAGAAGAAGAGACAGGCCAATGCCAATGCCTGATTCAGCCGTGGAAAGAGAAATGCATGAATTACGTGCCATGATTGATGCCATGGAGATAGCACAGAGGCACACAATTGACGTTGGGGATATCAGCGAGGATGACAGTGAAAATGAAGCTAGAAACGAAGGAGAAGAAGTTGCAGTCGAAGATGCTACGGATGAACGCCTATTTAGGGTTGTTGCAAGGATAGGTGCCAGAGAAAATATGGAGATTCCCATGTATGAGGGAAACTTATATGTTGAATAGCTTCTAGACTAGATTAGAGCTTTGGACAAGTGCTTTGACTATGAGGATGCCGAGGAAGACAAGAAGGTCATACATGTCGTTACCAGACTTAAAGGGCATGCAACACTATGGTGGGATGAACTACAGGCTGAAAGACACTGCAAGGGCAAGCAAAAAATCAAAAGCTGGGATAGAATGGTTGCAAAGATGAAAGCCAAATTCATACCCAAGTATTATCAAATCACTTTGCTTCGGAGGATGTAGAATTTGAGACAGAAGTTGATGTCAGTGAAGGAATACACTGAAGAGTTCTACAAGATAAACATGAAAAAGTTGTCGGGAAAGCGATGATGAAAAAGTTTTCAGGTACATGAATGGTCTGCAATATGACATTCAAGATGAGATGAGAATGATGACCCTTTAGATTGTAGAAGATGCTTATCAAATGGCTCTAAAAGCTGAAGAGAAGATCAGCTGGAAGCAAGGTCAAAGAGGTCGAGGCAAAAGTCAAGCCAGAGGTAAAACAATTGCCCAAGACAGGACTCAGAGACCTAAAGAAGAGGGAAAGAGACCTCAAACTCAAAATGAGAGAGGGGGAGCTCACAGAGAGGGTAGTATGCTGATAGGAATACTTTTCCTCGAGCTATAGGAAGAGGAAGAGGTAGAGGCAGTGAAGTAAAATGCTTTGTCTATGGAAAGATCATACATAAATCTTATGAGTGCCCAGATAAGAAGAAAGATGGTCGTGAAAATCACATTGCCGAAGCTCAAGGATAGAATGTGGAGATAGAAGATGTCGAGGGTGGAATATATTTAATGATGAGGAAAGTTCTCTTGAAGCCAGAGAAGGAGGTAGAGAACCCAACCCAAAGAAACAGTCTATTTCAGACTACTTGCAAAACCAAAGACAGAGTATGCAAAGTCATAATGGACAGTGGTAGCACAGACAATCTTCTATCTACAGAGATGGTAGAAACGTTGAGGTTGGAGACTATCATACATCCAAGCCCATACAAAGTTTCGTGGCTACAAAAAGGACATCAGGTAAATGTCACTAAATAATGTTTAGTTGAATTTAAAATAGGAGGATATAAGGATGAAATATTATGTGATGTCATTCCCATGGATGTTTGTCAACTATTTCTGGGTAGACCGTGGCAATATGACAAGAATGTGATTCATGATGGGAGAAAGAACACATACACTGTGGAGAAGAATGGTAGGACTCACATGTTGTTTTCGATTAAGGATAAAGAAGTGAAACCAGAGATTAGCAACACTGTACTTCTCATGAGTGGGAAGGAACTTATTAATGAGGTTAAGAAGAAGGAATACACACAATTTATTGTGGCCAGGAAGCCTAAAATTGTTTTGACTAGTACTAGAATAGATGATTTACCAGAAGAAATCCAGGAGTTGTTGGGAGAGTTCGCTGATTTAGTAGTGGATGAACTACATTTTTCGTTGCCACCGATCAGGAGTATAAGCCATCACATTGATCTTATACCTGGAGCTAGTTTACCAAACAAAGCCGCATACAGGTTGACACCGCAGGAGAATGAGGAAGTCAAGAGATAGGTCCAGGACTTAATGGAAAAAGGACTGATTAGAGAAAGCTTGAGTCCATGCGCTGTTCCAATAGTGCTCAACCCAAAGAAAGATGGAGGCTGGAGAATGTGTACAAACTCAAGGGAAATCAATAAGATTACCATCAGATATAGATTTCCATTGCCAAGGATGGATGACTTGATGGATTGCTTGAGTGGAGCAAGATTTTTTTCAAAAATTGATTTGAAAAGCGGGTATCATTATATTCGAATGAGAGAAGGTGATGAATGGAAGATAGCATTCAAGACGAATGAGGGGCTGTATGAATGGTTTGTCATGCCATTTGTCTTAACGAATGCACCCAGTACTTTCATGAGGCTGATGAACGAAGTCCTGAAGGATTTCATTGGGAAATTCGTCATTGTATATCTTGATGATATATTAATTTTCAGCAAAACCGAAGCAGAGCATTTAAAACATTTAGCTACAGTGATGAGGAGATTACAACAAGAGAAATTGTTGATTAATATGAAGAAATAGTCATTTATGAGGACAAAAATCATTTATTTGGGTTTTGTTATCTCTGCAAATGAGTTGAATATGGATCCGGAAAAAGTAAATGTGATTAGGAATTGGCCATCACCGAAAAATGTGTTTGAAGTTCGAAGCTTCCATGGTTTGGCTAGTTTCTATAGGAAATTCATCCAAAATTTCAGTGGAATTAGCGCACCAATAATGGATACGGTGAAGAAAAGACATAAATATTTTCATTGGACATCATAAGCAGAGAGGAGTTTCAATCTGCTGAAGAAGAAGATCATAGAGCAACCAATTCTAGTTTTGCCGGATTTTAGTAAGACATTCTAGGTCAAGTGTGATGCGAGTGGATTTGCAATTAGAGAAGTCTTGAGCCAATATGACAGGCCGATCACATATTTCAATGAGAAACTGAATGAAGTGAAGATCAAGTACTCAACATATGACAAAGAATTTTATGCAGTCATACAAGTGTTGAAGAAATGGAGACATTATTTGGTTCCTAAAAAGTTTGTTTTGTACAGTGATAATCATGCTTTACAATTTGTGACTCAACAGGAGAAGATGAACCAAAAACATGTTAAATGGGTTGAATTCATGTAGAATTTTACTTTTGTGATCAAGCATATTTATGGAACTGCTAACAAAGTTGTTGATGCTTTGAGCAGGAAATGTTTTCTTATGCAAGAATTCAGAGTCAAAACTTTGGGTTTTGATGACCTCAAAGAAATGTACAGGGATGATCCAGATTTTAAGGAAGCGTATGAGGCATCTGAGAATCCAATTCTCAGGGACAGAAGCCAATGGACTGAATATATGATCTAGGATGGATTATTATTCAGGGGCAATCAACTATGTATTCCAAAATGCTCCATGAGGGAGAACCTGCTAAAGGAAAAACATAGTGGAGGATTGGTCGGACACTTCAGTCATGATAAGACGTTATCAAAGTTGAATGGCTCATATTTTTGGACAGGGATGAGGATAGATGTTACAGAATTTGTGGATAGATGTAGAATTTGTCAACACATAAAAGGGAAAAGGCAGAACACGGGGTTATACCAACCATTACCCATACCAAAAAGGTCGTGGGACACAGTGAGCATGGATTTCATATTGGGACTGCCAAGAAAAAAAAGAGGCTATGATTCAATCTTTGTGGTAGTTGATAGATTTTCCAAGATGGAACATTTCATACCATGCCAGAAAACTAGTGATGCAACTCATATTGCGAACCTATTCTTCAAGGAAGTCGCCAGACTTCACGACTTGCCGAGAAGTATTGTTTCTGATCGAGATACCAATTTCGTGGGACATTTTTGGAGGACTTTATGGAATAAGTTGGGGACAAGTTTTCGATTTATCTTAGCATATCATCCTCAGACGGATGGGCAGAGAGAAGTTGTGAACCAAATCTTAGGAGATTTTCTAAGGAGCCTAGTGACTGAACACCACAGTCAGTGGGATCACATTCTGCCACAGGCGGAATTTGCTTATAATGATTCGATCAATAGAAGCACAGGGTAGAGTCCATTTCAGATAGTATATGGAATGCAACCAAGGGGAGTTTCTGAATTGAAAGATTCAGAAAAAGATGAATTTAGGAGTGCTAGTGCAGAGGACTTTGCAGAAGCAATGAATCAACTTCACAGCCAAGTCAAGGAGCGATTGCAGAGTTCAAGACAGGAGTATAAGTGCAGAGCAGATCAACACAGGCGAGAACTTCAGTTTGAAGTTGGTGATCTGATTCTTGCACATCTGAGGAAGGAGAGGTTCCCAAGGGGAACATATAACAAATTGAATATGAAAAATATTGGACCATGCAGAGTCATAAAGAAATTCGGGGAAAATGCATATGAGATTGAATTACCCGATGGGATTAGAATTTCACCGATATTCAATGTTTCAGATTTGTACCCTTACAGAGCTAAAGAAGCAGGAGAAGAGGATGAATAGGAAAATGTTCAATGGACCAAACAAATTCCTGTAGCTGAAAGGCCATAGATGGAAAGTATAATTGATAAGAGAGTCAATAGGAAGACCAGGAGAAAAGAGTATTTTGAATACTTGGCCAAATGGAAAGGACATCTAGTTGAAGATGCCAGTTGGGAAGATGAAGTAGAAATTCAGAAGCATGGACAGACCATGCAAGAGCTCATGAACAGGAGTTCATGAAAATTTTCAAGAGAGGGAGTATGATGCAGGAGCATCGTAAGCAGCCAACCAAGCAAGCAACATAAAAGGCGGAAGACATCTGGAAGACCACCAACGCATTTTTTTGAAATGTTTTTTTGAAAATTAAAGAGTGGATATTGATGTAATATCTGGAAGCGTACTTAAATTTATGTCAAGATATTGTGAACAAACCCTGAGCGTTGCTCTCGTCTGTAGTATGTAGAGACATTTATGCATAGTTAATGAAAGTAGGTAGGTTTGAATTAATAGATTAGACAGTTTAGAAGAGTAGGAGGGAAAATGAATATAGACACCCTCACCTTTGTACCATTGTGTAGTTGTATCATTAGCATAGAGAAGAAGGAGAGAGTTGTAATAGAGAACTGGAAAGGAGAACCCATGTACAGGAGCTTTGAATTAATATATGAAGCTTTGAATCAGATTCATGGTGTTATGATGTTCACTGTTTACATATGTTGAATGGTATGCCTACAGTTGTTTTATTCTCATTGTTATGCATTTGTTGTTACTCTATGTTAAATGTATGATTTCATGTTGAATGTATGAAGTCTAAGAGAGAAGAATGAGTTTCAATTGTTTCTCTTCCTGAGAGAGAGAGAGTTCTTGCAAGGAGTGCAGTGAAACGTCCGCAAAGAGTGCGTTGACAAGGGTTCTGAGTTTTATCTCAGAAAGCTTAGGAGGGATATTATTGTTTTCATTCCAGTGGAAGGATAGGTGAAGCCCAGAAGCCATGCAAGGTCTGTGCAGGCTAGTCGAGGCCTTAGAACTTATAAACTAAGGTTGAAAGAGGAAGGAATACTATTGTAGAAGGTGTACAGAGTCAAAAGATCAAATACCCAGGAGTATTTGAAAGATTTCCACAAGGAGTGCATGCAGGAGTCCTTTTTGAGACTCAAGTTTACAAGTTAAAGCTCAAGAGGGATAACACTTTTGAACACTTCAAAGGAGGATGAAGATCGACATAGTTCAAAGGAAGACGAGGAGTCGAACTAGCATGCA
Organism: Picea glauca; assembly: GCA_000966675.3. NCBI lineage: Eukaryota > Viridiplantae > Streptophyta > Pinopsida > Pinales > Pinaceae > Picea > Picea glauca. Next base: position 637,877 of record JZKD02S1673686.1, on the reverse strand, counting down.
GAAGGTTAAGTCCCAGTGAAAGAACATTGGCTTGTTTCATAGAGATTCATGGAGGAGTGAGTCATATGGTTGAAATTCTTCGTGGAGAACTCACGAAGTCACAAGAACCGTAGGATCCAGAGGAAATGCAAGGTGGATAAGAGTTGGATGAACCCATCTTGTTGGTTTCAAGATTCAACGAGGATCGTTGATCGTGACCAATTGGGGTGTCAGGATCATTTCAGTGTTTCGGGGTTTGGAAGGTGGAAGTGCAGGTCAAAACCTTTGGTCTCGCACATTCCTGAATCGTGAAATGGATCATCACACGTGAAGGTGAGTAGTGGAACTTTATAAGATTTGAAAGTCCAGATTTTGGTACTTCGAAGGTCTTGACGAAAAGGAGTTGGATCACAATGGAGTGAAAATCCCAAAGTCATGGATTGCGACCAGACTAGATGTCAATTTCGGGATTTCGACACTTCGGGTGTCGGAAAACAGAGGAGGTAGTGTTCTGGGATCGAGAGTCTCGAACTCCCGATACCTGGAAGCCTGAAATAACAAACGGTAGTCGAAGGCTTATTCAAGTCCTGGAAGCTGAAAAGATTGTGCAACAGGTGGCAAGATTCCACGACAGAGAAAGAGAGGACAATGGAGTGGACAGGTGGTGTGTCCTCGTCAAATAGGTGGAGCCCAACCTTGTTGAACGTTTTGGGTTTTGGCAGGTTGAAGAGCCGGAAACTCGACAACAGAAATCGCGAAATCATGAACCCTGAAGTCCTGATTCAGCAAAGGGCACAATCTTATTGTGGTTAGGTGATCAGGGTGATTCCTTGTGTTTAATCATGCAGGCATACCTATAAGGACCTGTGGAAAACACTGTTGTGTGTGTGTGTGGGATTCCTTGAGGAGGAAATGAAGAGTCAATTTGACTCGGGGTAGATTAGGAGTGATCCTGTGCGGATCTTGGCCCGAGGGTCGGGGGTCTACGTCATAGGAGATACCCTTTTCTTGTGAATTCCTAGCCCCATATCGGGGGTGAATTGATATTGATATTTGGAACAAGTCTATAGTTGGCTGGAATGTCCTTCCTAAGTAGCTGGTTTCACAACTATTTTAAAAAGATAAGTGTTTATTTGTTTTCCTCTATTAATTTATGAGTTTAATTGGTGTGCACTTGACTTTGTGCATGATAATGAATTATATGTTGTTGTGGTGAAATTTATTATCTTCTTTTACCTATTTGACAAGAATGGACAATTACATGAGCTTGAATCCCATGTAGTTCATATTTTTGTATTTAATTGCATGAACTTGAATGTCATGTAGTTCATAATTTTGTATTTAATTGCATATGTTAGTCAATGTTAGTAGTAACGACAATGGGATTTTGGAGTGATTCTCAAATCATTGTGCACGCTAGGAATAGTTTCCATGCATAGTAATAAGCATGTTGCATGAGTGTTGTGAATAATTGTCATGCACAATGCAAAGGTTGTTGTGTGCATGTGTTGTCTTAGTGAGGGTGTGAAATCCATGTTGTTTGGAATGATGTAGTTGCATTTAATTAATGTTATCTAAAATGGTTAAATCTATGTATAATTCATAGCTAATAAGCTACAGAAAGTTAATTAGAAGAATTTTTTCAAAGTTATGTGTATTTTTCGCTAGCAATGTTCCTCGGTTAAGTTATAGGACGTTACAGAATGATATATGAGATTTTTGGTTCAACACTGGAATTGTATGGACCTGAGATCAACATGAAGTGCGTAAATTCATCATCTTCATGGTTGAGTTGTGCTAAATTTTGAGAAAATGGTAAGGTATGAGTGAAAATTCCCAAACTTTTAAGAAAATTCAAGTTGGAATTGCACTCATAATGGTTTTCATGGAGGGGTCATTTCGATCTCCAAGCGACTAAATTTCTCTTAGACAATGTAGAGTCAGGAATTTTCATTATGATTACGTTCATGTGCAGTTTGTGCACTCAACATTGGTGCTGCATGGTACAAAATCAAAAGAACACACTGTAATATTGGTGCGCGACATAAAAAGTTGTGCACACTGAATATGGTTGCATGGCATAAAAATTAGGTGAATTAAATATTGGTGTTGTGCGGTGCATGGTATATGCATTAAATATTAATGGCACATGGTGAATAATTGTGGTGCACGGTATGCACATTAAATATTGGGGTTGCGTAGTGCAGAATAAAAAGTTGCATACATGGAATATTGGTGTGTGGTATAAAATTTGCACGCATTGAATATTGGTGTGCAATATAAAAGTTGCGCGCACTAGATATTGGTGCATGATATACAAGTTGTTAGTGGTGCACGACATAAAAAGTCACAGGAACTAAATATTGGTGCACAGTATAAAAAGTCAGGAACATTGAATATTGGTGTGCAGTATAAAAAGGTGCGCACATTGAATATTGATGTGCAATATAAAAGTTGTTCTCATTGAATATTGGTGTGTGATATAGAAAGTCGTGTGCATTGGATATTGGTGTGCGATATAAAAGCTGTGCATGTAGAATATTGGTGTGCAGAGCGTGCGCTAAATCTTGGAATTGTGCATTGTTTATCTGGTGCATGTTGAATATTGGTGCATTATATAGAATTGATGTGTGCATGGGCTTCAAAAAGGAAGAAGAGAAGAAGGATACCACATAGGAAAAATTGTCCTTTAGTCTAAAAAAGAACAAGTTTGGAGCCAACAATAATATTTTGGAAATAATTGGAGAAAATTATGTTGGATCGAGATGAAACTTATAGGTTTTTACTCGAGTGTCAAGGGCTATAGAAGTTCCAAAGAGGGCCACTAGCCAATTATGCTCTGATTTTCCATAAAATGTAAATTACATGTTTTTAAAGATCATGTTCAATCTTAGTGGTAGGAGCACAATTACTATTGAAAATTTTATAGTGTCATAAATGTACACATGAAAATTCCGTGTGAATGAATTGGTTTGATTCTAAGGGGTTTGGAATAGGGATGCTGAAACATGAAAAAATACATTATTTTGGGCCACATTTTGGGGATTTTTGGGATTTTCTAAGGAGAAAAAGGTTCCCTAGATGGGAAATCTGGAAAACAATATTTAATTTTCTTTTTGTATACTCATAAAGATAGACAAATTTGGTGTAGTGAAGTTTTACCAAAAGTGGGCAGTTTGGGAGATAGCCAGTTTATCTAAAAATTATGTCTCAAATAAAGGATGAAAAAAGACAAAGTTGCCATTTCCATATTCTTGTAGTTTTTTACTAGAACATAATATTGAAAATTTGAGAGCTATTATGAATTCCCTGTAGTTATGTTTATCTATGTCTCATAATTTTTTTTTTATGTTTCTTGACTGATTTTCTTTTACGAGTGAAAATATTTGGTGTCTGGGATTAATTGCACTAGAGTGAAAGGTCTGCAAAAGGGGTGAATTAACAATACTCATATCACTATAAATTTTTTCTCAGAGCTCATAATTGAGCAATAAATTAGTCGTTGGAAATATCTTATAGAGAAGGATCCATATACCAGCCCAAAAAATTGATCTGGGCAATTTAAGTTACAACCAACAAAAAAAAAGATGAATGGTGGCATTATAAAGCATAAATATTTTTGCATTCTTTTCCAAAATTGTGTATATATTTTTTCTAATAGGAAATTGTTTGCATGCACATTTTATTGCAGAATTTAGAGTTATGTGAAGGAATTTTGGTTCCTGTATGAGAATTATAGCCATGGGAGATGCCTAAGGGTCCTACAATCATGAATAGGATTTTAGAGGGCTACATGTTAGAATGAGAAATGTCGAGATAGGATCTAATGAAAGGAGAGATAGGAATGATCCTGTAACTATGAGAAGTCTACAAAGAAAAGTGAAAATCTCTAGAGATAATAATGAATATATTATGAAATCTCAATAAGAGATACTACAGATCTTGAGAAAGATTGTTGGCATAGGGGCAAACCCAGGGTTCATCACTTCAACAAAAAACCAACAAAAACCTAACTACCTTCCCTTTCGGTAACACCTACGAGAAGGAAAAGTCTCACCCGAGGTAGAAGCAGGGGTGGTTACAGGACTCAAATGTATGTAACCAAGCTGGGACACAAATATGTGATAATAACACTTCGCAGAGCACTCTAGCAACACTGATAAGATGATATGCATTAGTTCATTAGCTTCATTAACATCGCAGAACAAACACTAAGAGAGATTGGCGCAGTAATAAAAAATATATAGCATCTCTACTACTTAGCACATAGCATTAAGTTAGATCTAACATTCATTTACAAGTAAAGCACTAAGCAACCACATATCTATCTATCATACATAGCATTCAAGGAATTGAGCAAATTCATAACATAAGCAACACAACACAAAGAACACCAAAGGCACAAGATATACATGGTTTACCCTAGTGTGGGGCTACATACACCAATTGCTTCATCTTATTTATTATTCTTCAATCTCTTACATCCATATGCTCCTGTGCACTAAGCCACAAAGCTGAGCTTTGCATCGGACATGAGATCTGCGCACTGCAGAGCAAATCCTCCTTCCCAAAACTAGGTCAAGGCACAAAGCCAACTTCTCTCTCGAGCACAGAGACTTACATACACATTCTGTTGCACAAAGAAACTTAAGACTACTTGCACTTAGCTACCAAGACTTTGCTTCTTTCTTCTATCTATTTCTACCATACGTTCTTATCTATTTATACTCTTACAATTCCTTACAAAAAGTCCTAAACATGGGTAAACCCATGGGACGACATCCTATAACCCATTACAAAACCGTAGAGAACCCCTTTTTGGGTCCACATAGCCCGCAAAACAAGTGAGATTCACAATCTCATCTCTACCATGGAGCTCCATCTTCGACTAGACTGTTGAAGTCCAAAAGGTGGTCCAAACCCGACCAAGGTTTCCTAAAAACTTGGTCGAGGGCCAACATGCCCCCAACACTCACCCATGACTCGTCCCGAGTCACTCAGTTATGGGCAATGTCGCTTCGAAGGCCCTGAGATTCACTCGAGCTGCCTCAATTTGTTGCTTCATCTGAGCCTCCTGCTCAGTGAGCTCCTAGATTGTCTGCATTGTAACAGGTCCTTCCAAGTGTTGTTCCATTGTTTCAACCACTTGTTCCAGCTACGAGCCTTGTCCTTCAATTTATTCGAACACCTTGCAGGCTTCATCCTTCACAGGTTGTATTTTCTATGCAACTTCCATTACTTTGCCCTGGATGACAGTGATCTGTTGTTGCACTGTGCATTCCTCCCATGATATTTTCATTCTCTCGACTGCAGTGAGTAGCTTCATCTATGCCTGCACAGAGGATTCCTGCTTCTACGCCTCCTGTAACTGCGCTTCCAACTTCCTTAGCTCTGGATCTTCTGCGAGGCATTCATAAGTCTGAACACTTCTATCTATCAACTATTTTCACTCTGAGGTGAGGGATATGATCCTTATTACTGTGTTCTTAGCAGCTTCCTCCCTCTGTTCATACACCTCCTGCAGGGCGCTCAGTATTTCTTGGATCTCCAACTCTGTTATCCTCGCTTGAAGCTATTGGATGGTCTCAACGAGCTTCTCCACTTGAGCCTCGATCGACTCCTATTCCTTCTGTGCAAAACTCAATACAGAGTGACAGGATTTTCTGACATCTTCCTTAACCATGGCCTGTTCTACGAGAAACTTCTCCTTTTCTTTCTGTAGATGGAATTTTTCCTCTTGGACCATCGCCTAAAATTCTTCTATCTCATTTTCATAGGTGGTTACACAGTACCCCGCTACGCTTAATATTTCTAAGACTTCCTCTTTCTCTTGTTTCAAGGCTTTTGTATCCTTCTCCTTTTATTCTTGCATTCTCTAACGTCGAACCTCTGTCGCATCTACTAGTCTTCTCAATTGGGCTGTTTCATCCTCAAATTATGCAATCTGTGACGAGGAAGGTGCAAAAGGCACTGCGCGGATGGAAAAAATCGTTTGTTGTACTTCCTTAATTCATTTTCGATCCTTCCATATAGCTCTTCCTGCTTCAAACCATATCTCTACAGGATTTCCTCTGAAGAATCCCCCATGGCTCCACGGAGTAGAATGATATCATACTCCATGAGCATGGCCTCTAACTGGGGCTTGCTAGTGCACGTCTTCTTTCTTGCTGAAGGTTTCTGTGGAGAAACCTTCCTCTTATGTCATGTTTCAGTAGGGGGATCTTTCAGTAGTGTAGATTCACCTTCTCCTTATTTTTCTCCTTCATCCCTTCCTCCCTGTCCATCTGCTTGGTATTATCCTCCTTCTCCTCTTGCGGGTGATCCAGATCCATTTTATTTAGAGGAATTGTCCTCCTCATCAGTCTCTATATTATGGAGTCTTCCTTCTTCTTCTTCTTCTTCATCCTACTGGACTGTGCGACATAATTGACCTGGGTGACCAAGGGGCTTCCTATGATGTTTGTGTCAGAGAGTTTTGCATCATCGATCGGTACAAGGAACTCCTCCATCCATTGATCTGCTCCATGTCCTCATCTGTCAATTTGTAATATGGTTGTAAATATTCCTTGCTCTCATCTCTACGCACAGTGATATAGATAAAATGTCAATTTTCACAGAAATTAGCTAGTGTTCTGTACTGGTACAGGGTGCACAATGTCATGCACAAAAATGCTTCAATGACAACCTTCAGTTGTTGATAATAGGAATGCAACACAAGGTAGAAAACCTAGCGGCCAACGGCTTCGATGCTTCAATATCAGAAAAGGTTGCTCCCTCAAGCATTTGTCAGGCGACAAATGTGATCAACACGATCATCCAGATGAAGTGGAACTCGTATCCCTGATCCTGAGCTTCACAACAGTCCTTCTCGATTTCATTGATGAGGTAACTCGACCAATTCATCTGCATTCCCTCCACACATTTTCCTGTGAGGTCCACCATGAACCTGATGACCTGTGTGGGGTGATTCTTTCTTACTAGCTTGCCAACTATGAGTTGGAAAGTGAGGCGCACTGCGCCATCCTGGATAGAGGCTACCTTGTAACTTCTCTTTCCTTTTTCAACTTCGTTGTATGCTTCCTTGATGCATTGTGCTAGGGAAGGATCTGAGGCCTTCCCTGGGTAGAACTGTTGAGGGTCGGGTCCCTTCATGCTTAATCCTATAATCAAGTGGATCGATGTCAGATTCAGAGTAATCCGTTGGTCGAGCCACAGGTATCCGCCATGGTATCACAACAAGAGGAATTTAACGCAAGCGTTAACCTCCTGGCGATGGACAAAATGGGGAATCTTCATCACATTTAGCACAACAGACTACATGATCTCCTTAATCCATGGTCGGGAGACTAGGCGAGGTTTCATCCCAGTTGTCTTCGTTAAGTATCAATGGGGTGTGAGCATAGCATAGTTCTTTCTATCTCCAATTTTGAAGTCGTTGTTCTTCAGTAGTGGGATATATCCTAACTGACTCCCAACTATGCGTATTCCTTTCAGGATGTACGTGGTAATTAGGGTGTACTCATAGTCTCATGGGATTATTTCATGGTTAAACATGCTAGCCAATGGTGGAATATACTCTGTTAAGATCGATGGGATCTGTTTTGCATTAGCCAAATCGTTGCTACTCGGTCATGGGGTTGGTATGACCAGAACTTCATCTAGTCGAAGGGGAATCCTGCAATCCCCTAGTCGACGATGCCTAGACACCTTCAGACATAGATCTATGAACCATGAACTTCTTAAGAACCTCCTCGATGAACTTCTTTAACTCAGTACGCTTGCCCGACATTTTCACTGTTAAACAGGCAAGTCAGGGTAGGTGAATGGACAAGAAGGGTAGACAAACAGATGGAGATGTCTAGCTTCTGATAACACATCTCGACGCACAAGCAATTATCTTCTTGGATTAGTTGATCACAGGTGGAAAAAAGTGGTCCCGATGCAGTGACCAATGGATTAAATAAATGAGCGTCATAACAGATTCTTCCAACGGGAAATAATGGTTCCATCAATGTGAATATGTTCGTTATGGCGCGATCTCAACATCCAAAATATCATAAATGAATTTTCTATCCATTTCAGAGCATTGTTCTAATGGGAGGGGAGCCTCCAACGATCATATATCTTCGCTAGGGAGAAGTCCCATTCTGCATGGTTCTGTTGTTCCAGTGAGGTTCAAATACTGCAAGCCTACCTCCTGCGAGGTTCTAGTCTGGGAAGTCTTCCATCTATTCTCTGTAGCTTCCTGTAGATATTTTAACTTGGATTTATTCTTATTGAGCTTCCTTTCCTTATTTCTTGTAATCTAAGTTTCTCTAATTGTTTCTGAATTCCTCTTTCCATTATTATTCTTATCCTCTCCTAGCGTAGTGGCTTCGCACTGCTGATGTGCTTTCAAAGGGTTCAATATCCCTTCTCTTATTAATTCTAGGGTGGGTATTCTTCTTTCTTTCATGTATAGGTCCTTCAAACCTTCTTGCGTTCTTTCAGCCTTGACATCTAATTCTCTTGCCCTTTGTTGCTTTGACTTATCTTCTCGTTCCTCTATTAGTCGGTCTATTTTTCTATCTATGAAATCCCTTAGTTATTTCTTTTTCTTTTCTATATATTCTTCCTCTGCTTTCCTTCTGATTTGATCTTTCTCAATCCAAGTGTTTCCTAAAAAAAGTGGGAAAGGGGAACTGTACTCCACAAACTTAATAACTTCAAATTCCTCTTCAGTCGATGTTCCATGAACAATAATAGGTACATTAGTAACTCTTCCACATAGGGTTATCATATTTCCTTTAAATAAACCTATCCTTCCCAATGAAGGTACCACAACATGCTTTCCCAAAATTTCCCAAGTTTCTTCTGTCATAATATTTACTTGTGTTTCTTCATCCAAGACACAATTTATGTCGAAGTTTCATATTCTTTCATTTATGCATTGTCTTAGTTTCAGGATCTATGGTAAACTGACATCTTTGTGGACATCCATCATTTCTTTCAACTGTACTAATGTAGTATGAACTTTATCTAATTATTTCTCTTTGTGATTATCTAGCATGCTCTTAGTATCTTGAATTCCTTCCTAGTTTCCTTGTCTTATGTTCATCCTTTCAACTTTAGCAATTGCCTTTGGACAATCCTCAACCTCATGACCAAACATTTTACAACAAAGACAAATAGGACCTGCACCAAGGTATTCCTTAGAAAGATGTCTTGGTCTTTTGCAGTTATAACATTGTGTCAATCCCCTCTTTATCTTATATGTTCCCCAACCTCTCCTATACTATGCATTGGGATCACAGTGTTGGACCTACAATCTGCAAAAAATCTTTCTAGGTTCCTGCATCCACTTATTAGTCCAAAAATTATTTCTATGCATAGGAATACCATATATTTATTCATTTCCATTAGATTTACTTAGATCAACTCTTTCTTCCAACTGCACCCTAGCTTTCAAAATAGGACATAATATATTAAACAGAATTAAATTCATGCTTTCGAAACAAACATTTTCACTTATCTTACTCTTCTAAAAGCACAAGGCTTTACCTCTTTTAACATCTTGCCTTTTTTTTCCTTCAGATTGGATTTATTTCTTAGCACAAAGCTTCGTAAGTAAAGTATATTATTGCACACTTCAACGAAAGATCTACTCACAGAGCTTCTTTTTTATTTACTTCAGTTCCCAACAATCACAGTTTTAGGTCCCGGAAACAAAACCATTTGTTGGCATAGGGGAATACCCAGGGTTCAATGCTTCAACATCACACCAACAAAACCCTAACTACCATCCCTTTAGGAAACAACTGTGAGTAGGTGAAGTCTCACCCGAGGTAGAATAAGGGGTGGTTACAGGGCTCATATGTTTGTAACCAAGATGGGACACAGATATGTGATAATAACACTTCGCAGAGCACTCTATAAACACTTAGAAGATGATATGCATTAGTTCATTAGCTTCATTAACATCGCAAAACAAACCCTAAGAGAGATCAACGCAGTAACAACAAAGATTAAGGATCTCTACTACTTAGCACATAGCATTAAGTTATATCTAACATTCATTCACAAGTAAATCACTAAGGAACAAAAGATCTATCTATCACACTAAGCAGATTCATAACATAAGCAACACAACACAAATCACACCAAAGTCACAAGATATACATGATTCACCCCGATGTGGAGCTACGCCCACCAACTTCTTCATCTTCTTTATTATTCTTCAATATCTTACATCCATCTACTCCTGTGCACTAATCCATAGAGATGCGCTTCGCATTCGACATGAGATCTGCACACTAGATCCTCCTTCCCAAAACTAGGTCAAGGCACAAAGCCAACTTTGCTATCAAACACAGAGCCTTACATACGCATTTTGTTGCAGAAAACAACTTAGGACTACTTGCAATTAGCTACCAAGACTTCACTTCTTTATTCTATCTATTTCTACCATACGTTCTTATCTATTTATAGTTTTACAATTCCTTACAAAAAGGCCTAAACATGGGTAAAACCATGGGCCGAAATCCCATAACCCATTATAAAACCCTAGATAACCCCTTGTTGGGTCCACATACCCTAAAAAACAAGTGAGATCCATGATCTCAACTCTGCCATGGTGCTCCATATTCGACCATCCTATCAAAGTCCAAAAGGTGGTCCAAACCTGACAAAGGTTTCCTCAAACCTTGGTTGAGGGCCAACAAAGATATAGAGGGAAGCCAATAAATACTGTAGCACAAAGAAAACAACAAGTGCTAGATTAGTGAGAACAATTGAATCCCATAGCATACAGGATGAGCATGAGAATGACAGATAATCAAGGAGTATACACAAGCACCATCATTCTCCAAGATGATCCACTAGGAGAGCTCACTCAAGTTCAAGGCGAGGGATTAGCCCAAGTGTGTCTCTTGTCAGGAGACAAAGGAGAAGGCCCGAGGGAGACATCTTGCAAGGTGAACTCAGGAAATCAAGCCACCAAATTTCAATGATGAGAACATGAAAGGAGAAGAGGCCAAGGCCTAACTATTGAAAATGAAAAAATATTTCTAGCTACATGATTATTCCTCCAGGGTAGAAATAGGAATTGCAACTTGTCACTTGCAAGGAAAGGAAACCATGTGGTGGGATCAACTTAGGAAAGAAAAACAACTTGATGAGAGGAAGGTCTCATGGTGATAGTTCAAAGGATATTTCCAAGAGAAGTACTTGTCTAAGCATTACTATGAGAGGAAGATGATTTCTTTGAACTCAAGTTGGGAGGCATGACAATGGATGAATATGAGAAGAGTTTCTTTGAGTTGATGAAGTATGTTGGATTCATCAAGGATGAGAAAGTCAAAATTCAAATATTTATGAGTGGGCTACCTTCCTTATATAGTGACAAGATACAGTATGATAACCATAGAACTTTGGAGGAGACCATAAGAAGAGAAAACCATGTCTGTGAGAAAATCAGAGGTGGGCCATTATTCCAAAAATCTTGGAATGATAAGATGAAAGGAAATAGGGATCAATGAAATAAATGTTTTAGGACGCCCTTTTTCAAGAACAACTCCCAATAAAATCAACAAGGAAAATCAACTCAAAATAAACACAATACAATAGATTCATTTGCGAAAAAGCCAAGGAAGTAGCCTGTACAATGTTGGGGCTGCAAGGGAAATCACTTATATAGGGACTTCCCTTACAAATATGAAAGAATGAGTACTTACCACAACATTTTAAGGATGAAACCATTGAACACAAGGGAGGAAACATGCCTAGGATTTATATTGTAGCCTTGGAAAATAAGAAAGAAGAGTATCAATCCCCCATGATTGAAGTGGAAGGTAAGATTGATAACCACCCCATAACAATTTTAATTGATTCCGAAGCTAGTCATAGTTACATAAACTCTAACATTGTTGAAAGTTCACTTTCAAAGGAGTAAGCATAATAAATCTTGGTTAGTTTAGTTAGCCATGGGGGATAAGAGAAAGATTAATGAGTTGGTTAAAAATTATCCAATAGACATGAATGGACTTAAGACAAAGGTAGATGTAAACATCAAACCATTGGGTTCATATGGTTGTCTAATTGGCATGGATTGGTTGGAAAAACACCATGTTGTTCTAGACTATTACAACAAGAGAATAACTTGCCTTGATGAGGGAGGGAAGCAAGGAAATATTCAAGGCATTTTGAGAGTTGTAGTTGTTAGAGAAATTTCAGTCATGCAACTCAAAAGGAGTTTTAGGAATGGATGTCAATTTTTTGTATCCCATATGGAAGAGGTAGCCATAGATAAAGTGGCAAGTATTGAAGACCATCTAGCCTTGAAGGATTTCGAATATGTTTTTGGGGAAATTCCAGGATTTCCACCAAAGAGGGACATTGACTTCTCTATTTATTTGGTGTTAAAAGATTCCCCAGTGTACAAGAAACCTTACAAAATGGGAAAACCATAATTAAAAGAGTTGCAGATGCATCTTGAAGAGATTTTTAAGAAGGGGTATATACGCCTGGTTGTGTCACCTTGGGGAGCCCTAGTTCTTTTTTTGAATAATAAATATGGAACCTTAAGGATGTGTATAGAATTCAGACAACTGAATAAGGTCACCATAAAAAAATATATCATTTTCCAAGGATTGTTAATTTATTTGATCAGCTGAAAGGTGCAAGAATATTTACCAAGATTGACTTGAGATCAAGTTATCGTCAAGCCAGGATAAAGGAAGAGGATATTAGCAAGACACTGTACAAAACAAGATATGGACATTATGAATTTACGGTAGTTCCTTTTGGGCTATCAAATGCGCCAACTATTTTCACGTGCCTGATGAATGGAGTGTTCAAGAAGTACCTAGACACATTTGTGATTGTTTTCTTAGATTATATACTTGTCTATTCAAGGACAAAATAAGATCATCAACAACATTTAAGAATGGTGTTGCAAGTTTTGAGAGAGCACAAGTTCTATGCCAAACTAAGTAAATGCATCTTTTATCGAAAAAGGATTCACTAATTGGGGCATATTATATCAACATATGGGATAGGAGTTGATCCTAAGGAGATAGAGGCCATTAGAGGGTGGATAGCACCAAGAAATGTGACAAAGGTCAGATCATTTATGGGTCTTGATGGTTATTACCTAAAATTCATAAAAGGGTTTTCAAAGATTGCAAGGCCAATCACTTATTTGCAAAAGAAGAGAGTGAAATTTGAATGGACTTCTAAGTGTGAAGAAATATTTCAGTAGCTAAAAGATGTATTGAAAAGTGTGCCCATACTAAATATTTCAGATCTAGATGAAGATTTTGTAGTGTGCACGGATGCATGCAAGTATGGGTTCATGAGAGTCCTCAGTCAAAAAGATCATGTGGTGTGCTATGAGTCTAGAAAACTAAAAGAGTATGAGAGGAATTATGCTACACATGACTTGTAACTAAAAGTCATTATACATGCATTAAAAATGTGGAGACATTACCTTATGGTTCAAAGATTTGAGTTTAAGGATAGACTACTATGGTATTAAACATTGGTTTGGAAAACCAACATTAAATGTTAGAGGCAAGGATAATTAAGCATATCAAAGGCAAGGAAAATTGGGTGGCTGATGCACTCAACAAATGAGCTCATGAAATGCATATTTCAGCCATTAGCATGTTCAACACTTATTTAAAATAAATAATTTTAGAGGCTGCAAATTTAGATCAACAATATCTAAAAATAAAAGAAATGTTACAAAAAGGGAATTTACAACAAAAAATTAATTATTATGAGTTGAAAGAGGATGGAATCCTCATGTACAGAGGGAAGCTATATGTGTCAAATTTTGGAGAGATGAAAAATACAATGTTGAGGGAAATGCATAGCGTGTCATATGTTGGGCACCCTTGATATCAGAACACAATTTCTATAACAACTATCCATGGGATGATACTAAATAATATTTGATAATTTAAACACATGCATTAAGTGTAAACACAATTTTTTTCTTTCATAAATGGAATAATCTACAACATACTCAAAACCTTTTAACATTTTTCCAATGCTAAATATTTCAAATTTGAATCCAAATAAATGACTCTAAATAAGAGAGTGAAATAAATAAGAAGTTAAATTTATGATTTAAATATTTAAATAAAAGCATAGCAAAATATACCAAGCAAAAAACCTCCTCCATAGTATGTTGGAGATTACCATTTGCAATGTAGTCCTGCCAGTAGTAGGAATATTCCTCCAAGTATTCTCTCTTTCCACATGCCCAAAGGGAAACAACGAAATCCTCCTAACCAAATAGGAGCCTAGTCAACTTCCTAGATCAAAGAAACCTTTTGGTTTCTTGGTTCTTCGTGCTCATGACTCTAAGAAAAAAAAAGCACAAAAGCTCCCAGAAGACTATCACAAGAATGATATATTCCAAGAATTTTCCAACGTTTCAACCTCCTCCAACCTCTCAACCTCCTCTCCTATTTATCAAGTTTACATTTCCCCTTCACCAAATTTCCTCAACCACCCTCATTATTATCCATCAACCTCCCTTATCTATATTTTTGGGAAAAGTTTGAAAAAAAACTAAATTATAAATGACTTGCATAAAACAACAATAAATAAAATGCAAAGTATTTCTTCTCATGCTAGCTAATAAATGTATTTTGACAATTTTCCCCAAAATGTACATGACAACACACCATGCTCATTTAATTCATCATACCAACTGTCAATCAAAGTCAAAGAAGGTATTTAATGCTTCTATATATTTTTGTATGAAATATAATTTACATAGTCATTAAACCATTCAATTAAATAGTTAATAATCTAATTTAATAATCAATGCATTAATTAATTTTACTAAGGTACATGTGTAGGGTATGTGTGTGTAGCTATAAAACACATATCTCATAGATGTACTAATGATAAAAAAAATTGCCTCTAGTGCATAGTTTCTATATAGTCACACCAAGGCATGCAAGACAACAGATCAAGTAAATGCATAATTTAATAATATTAATGAACAAAATTAGAATAATTCATCAGTAACTCATTGTCACGCTTAAAATATCAAAAAGGGATCAAAATAGGGTTTTAAACATGGTAGGAACCAAGTGAGTAAACAATAGTGGCACATATAATCCCCAATCAGTATTCTCAACTATCACTAAAGCATCCTTCCTTCCTAACCTACTTCCATCTTCCATCTTATCCTTTCTTCTGTTGGAATAAGTTGGAGCATCAACTATATTGACATAAATCTAGATAGAACCCATAAGTGGAAGTGTCATACATCTCGACCAAGATTCCCCAACAGGAAACTAGCAGTCGCCATCGCATGTCTAGGGGAGCGTGACTTCACATAGCCCTCCTAGGACTCTAGCTTTCAGAGGATAAATGGTGGGAAATACCTCCACCCCTCCTAATAGAACTAGGTTCAACACCCTACATAAATCCATACTATGCAACTATTGTTGTTAGAGTCACGTCATCAAACAACCACTCTGGGCAAGTTGTGTGTCCTGTAAAAACCACACTTACCCCAAATCATAGAAATATCTTGAATAATAATTTAAATAGTAAGTACAACTTGTAACATACGTTATCTTCTTGATGTTTGCAACATCCAAGTTACCTTAGTTATACAATCATTTGGTTTTCACATGGCTCATCAACCTGCAGGTTAGTTCACCAATAACTCGTATCCATGCATATACATCAGAATTATGTGTAAGAATCCATATCTATATTGACGTTCAATTAAGAAATGTATTCTTATTTTTTTTTATCATGCCTTGCATCTGTTATGCATTCACAACATAACTTGAGATGGTATCCATGTACCAAAATTCCACATTTAAATTTTCTTGTTTGAAAAATTCTTGTAACTATCATCATTATGAACATTTAACAATAAAAATAACATTATGCACCACATAAATAGGTTCAGATATACACATCTCAAATGTCTATATCAATCTAATTGAGTTCAAATACTTACTAAGAAATGAATTATTAAGATAAGTAATATCAAATTTCTAATTGTCTAAGGTCAAAATATGGGGCATTACATACACCCACCATTCAAGAAACTTCGTCTCGAAGTTATGGTCATTCTCAATATAAGGAAAATTTTCATGACGTGAGTTCTATGAGTTTTCTATGATATAAAACCTTGTTCTATACTGGTCCCATTGGAACTTCACTTTCTTAAAACATGTTGAGTCTATTAATATGTTGATTGCAAATACCCCTATTTAGCAGACACATTACTATGTCTCAACTCTATTTTATTACCACCGGTAATTAAATTAATGAAAAGACACACTTCTGTTATAGATTTATTCATCCTAAATTCCATATAGGATCCTCATATTTAAAGTATAGAGTGTTGGTTTGACTACCATTTACCACCTTAACTCATTATTCGTTAACTTGTTAGGTGAATCTTGTATTGATATTTATATAAATTTCATAAATCCATGCATATAATTCCCCCTGGAATATATTGATAATTATAGCCCATTATCATTGACTTAATTATCACTCTAACTTGAGTGATACAATACGCACATCATCAAAAGTTTCTCGTTCTTAGAAGAATTGACTAAGATAGTTCTAAATGATCATCATTTGGAGAAATTGCTTCAAGGTTTCTTAGGTCATTGTTCTTACTTAATCAGTCACATTCATGTTAATTCGTATTGATTAGACCTTGATAAGTTAATGTTGAGTATATGATTCTCTTCATCATAGTTGAATAACACTATGTTCTCTATAAACAGGAGTATTACAAAACACATACACGCTTAGAAGGGAACCATGTCTACCATGCCTTAGTGAACATATCCAAATCAAGAAAACGTTTCATACAAGGGCCCATTCGACACTCTAGAATTAGTTTTCCTTAAGGCCTTCTTTTATCACAATTTATTTTCATACATCTCAACTTTATATCCTTTATACCTACATAAAACGTATCAAATTTGGCCTCTAGCCTTTTCTTATTGCATCACTAGCACTTTTTTTTTTAACGTTCCTTCCTCTTGCTATGGAATAATGTTATCAATGGGAAGTTTTCATAATTCCTCATATATATTTTATTTTATTTTTCAAAAAGAGTTTCTTCATAAGGAAAAATACTTCTCAGTAAGAAAGTATTTGCTAGACCGATTAATGAATTTTAAGAGATGAAATCCCATTTATAGAAATCACCCCTCTTAGAAGGGACTTATGCATAATAATCCATGACAATCCAATGGAATATCTATTACCAAGTAAATTTATCAGCAAAAGTGTTTCCCATTCCCCAAGGGATGCCCCTTTTCTCAATTGTTCTCTCTAAAACGCACTAACTCCTTTTTATGGGTACTTTCTTCATTTATTGTTCTTAATCAATTAGAGTCAGTTAAGGTACTTATCACTCATCTTACTAGTGTCACCAATCCTTCAAAAGATATACATGAACTACACTACTCTGGTACACTTAAATCAACTCTACAATTAAACATGAGTTGATTAAACATCATGTTGGCCGATAGAAACTGGTCGATATACCCCATCACTCATTATGATATAAATACACATATTTCCTTGATATTTTACTTATCATTCTAAACTCAAATTCTAGGTTCAAAACATAGGCCGATTTACTGTATCCCTTAGTATTCTTAAGTCAAGTCTCCGGTATCAAAATTTATTCCTCCTATATCTACCTCTACAATATTATTATATATTTATCAACTATACTTATCACATACATCTGTACTATCTTCTACTCCATCTTCTTGATTAATTGTGATTACTTAAATACTTATATTTACTGTATTCTCATGATTTTTATTATACTATTACTCCATAACATTTTCTCTATATTTTATTAACACTCATCATATTGTATTTTCTTATTTATTTCTCTTTTTACACATTCTAATTGTCATTACATCTGTTGTCATTTCTTGTTTAAGTACATAATAAATTCTTAACTTATCCTATACCTTACATTACTTGTAAACTCATTATCTTCTTTATAATTTTATTTATATTGTGCTTACTCCAACTAGCATCTCTTACTTCTCTATAATACATTCTCTACCTCTTCACAATCTACTCACTATTTAATCTCAAAATGATAGTCATTATACTTTCACACCTTGTTATCTCATTTCACCATACCATGATATCACATCTTCACAAATATTTCTTTTAATTTTCATCATATTTTTCCCCACTTTTCTCCTCTCTTTTTTTTTATATATTTTATTGATATTTTTACTTTATCCTTTATCATCAAACTCTATAGATATTGTTACACATCCCATTTCTATACTTTATTTCCTAGGCACATCTACCATTTTTACTTCTTATTTAACATTGTTTATTTCACATTTTCCATTGTTATATGTCTTTAGTTGTTTGCTATCTTTTCATCACCATTTATTTTATGTTGTATCTTATATTAATTACTTAATCACCCGTTATTTTTATTTTATCATCTGTGTATGTTTTATTTTTATTTTAAGGATGGTATTTAGGGTAAATTGGATTCCACCAAAGGTCTAGGTTAGGTTTCAATGCCATTACAACGATATACTCATTCGGAGCTAAACATGTCACTTATGAGAATTGAATGTTGATGGGGAAGATAATACTCTCATTCACAACCACACAAGATAAATAATTATAATTTAATTAATTATCTTACATATGCTTACATTTTCTTATTTTATTTTTGCATATAGTTAGTTTATTTGTTTGATCTTTTCTTTTGTTATAATTATTGTTATCTACTACATTTTGAACATGATTACAATTTATATATATATATTGTATTGTCCCTTTCCAAATAGGAGCTCCAGAGAGGAGGCGTGATGGTCTAAACATCCTTTTTAGACTATAGCCAGACCTAGAAAGGGGTAAAAATGGTTACTAGAGGTCACTCTAGCCAAGGGTGTTATAATTTGAAAGTGACATTGAGCTAAAAGTAGCTAAAATCGCTTTTAAGTGAACTTGAGCTAAAAATAGAATAGGCGAGCTAAAAATAGAGTCAACAACAAATTAGGGTTTTGGGCAGCTATAAAAGAAGGTAAAGTGACATAATTCATCATTATGCATATTTTTACCTGTCATTGAGGAGAGAGGCGCATATCAAGAGAGAAAGTTTAGTGGATTCCAGGAGGAATACACCAGTGGCTAATTTCAGTTTTGAGAGACACACACTAGTCACCGAGGAGGTCACATAGGTCTTCCATCAATATTCAGTAGCAATTCTATAGGATTCAGAAGCAGGGGCGCACTTGTTCAACACGAGGGCACAACTTCTGAGGAGGTTTAGTGGATCGAATTGTCCCATTCAGGGAGAGTTCAAATATTCCACTCCAACCCAGTTGAGAGGAAGACCAGGTGCATCCTACAGAGGAATCATCTTGGGTGCATTTTCCAGACATTGGGAGTGTTATACTTGGGGAGGAAACATTCGGGGTTCTCAAGAGATCATCAGATCAGATCTAGGGAAACCCTCCTGACCCATTTCACAGTAGGCCAGGGAAATCATTTTGAGACACATATTAGTCGATTCCGACAGTGGAATCACTAGGGAACATTTTTCTAGTAGAGGGGTCAGTCAGTCACCAGGACCGAGAGGGACAACAGGGCACACTATTTGGGACAGTTTCCATGCTGATTCGAGAGATCTTTCCATCAGGGAAAACTTTCCAGACTTGCAGCAGTTACCGTGTGAGATTCCCTAGTTCCAGATCATCCATTGATCCTGCATTTTTCATCTATTATCGAGTATTATTGTTTATTTTTCTTATTGTATTATGACTAAGATCCTTTTTTCATTGATCTAGTCGAGTGATTCATTTTATTCATCTACATTCACCATTTGTACTACATAGAGATATCATAATATAAGATTTGCAGTCTTTTGTCGTAATTTTTATTTGTAAGCTCATTTATATGTTGTAAACCATTAATCATACACACATATTAGCAGAGATTCATAGACTAGATGAATCTAGGGTCTTATAGTGGTATCAGATCTTTAGTCCTGGTAGCCTATGACTAGATACAATGAGTGCAGTAGAGGACCTAGGGGTCCGTGACCACATAGGTGATGAATATGTCACTTACAACAGACACAAGGAGGGAAGACCAAGATATTATTTTACTCCTTTTCCTCCCAACTTAGAGGAAGAGGAAGAGGTGCACATGGACAAAGAGGGAAGGGAAGAACATGAGGTTGAGCATGAGGCAAATAGGATGTTAAGAGAAAAATATGAGATACTATAGGGCAGTGGTGTTGAGCACTCAACACACCCTAAAAATTCTACGTCAAATTTCACCTTTTTGGGTACCACTTGATCTTTTGGCATTGTCTAATATGAAAAAATGTGTACTTTGATTATCATTTTTTATTCTCATTAAGTCTTTAAAAGGTTTCTTAAACATGCAATAAATCTATAACTTAAAGAACTAAAGAATCGACAACCAAAAATTTTCCCAACGCGTTCACAGACTCGACATCAGAAAGAATTACAGGAGGAAGAAAATCACTCGGGAACACCACAGTTGCCAACCACCAATCCCCATCGGTGTCGGCGAATGAACATTTTCTTTCGTGAAAGAAATTAACCAAGGATATCTCTGATGATCGATTCTCTCAACATCAACGAAAGGTTAAAATAATAAGCGTTGAATGAAAATGAAATAATAATCGTCGATCGTCGACTTCCAAAATGTTTTCATTATTGGGAGATTCGAGGGACGATAACCCATGAAGAAACTGTGCACTAGTTTTATTCATGAAGGTTGATCCCTGATACTCACCTGACATCGACAGTCACAATGTTAAGCTTAGTTTAGTGCGTTCAACTTAAACAAAGTCTCGAGTCTGACCATTACCCACAAATTTATTTCTAAGTTTCATTTAATGAATCCCGAGTTAATGATGCCATGTCAGCATCAATCGGCGTCGAGAGATTTTGTTAAGGAAATATCAACAAAAATAAAAAGAAACTCAGAGCTACGCTACTTATAAAATAAAGGCTAATTTACAAGAAGCTAAGACAAGAAAACAATTTTAAGCACAAGGAGGGAAACGATGCATTCAATTGCTATGACTTGAATCCTTTCGACAAATTTTTAAAGTTTTATATTTTAAGATTCCCGTCAGGTTCAGGTTACATACAACAAACACTACCAAAACCTTTTGGCCAACCGACCTGGTCACATTGAGGACTTGAAAATTTTCACAACAAACACAAAAATTAAAAAAAAAAAATATTAATCACGTCCAAGAAAACAAAACAGTGTTCGCCATTCATGTCTTTTATGCGCACATATTTTCTCCCAGGATGCTCCACACTCCTTGGGGTGTTTTCATGTTTTGTTATTCTGATACCCCAGATTCACATAGCTACACAATCATATCTTGTGCTTTCTGAAGTTGTCTTTTAAACTAGGCTACATTACCTTCATGACCTTTCAGTGTTGACGCCTTAGGGTTCTTTGTCACAAACTACAGTCGTAACTCTCTATTCTCCTGGTAAAGTTCATCTATGGAAAGTTGTGTCTATTCCAGTTGCTAGCTAGGATCTCAAACGTTAGAAATCCAGGTTTCCATCCTTCTTATTCTTCTCCCGCTTCCTCGACTTGCGGTTTTGATTAGTTCAAGCTGAATAACTAGCATTAAGGACTCATCGACAGATGATCGTGCACACAGTTCAAATGGGTTTTGTTGTTCCCCAGCTTCCTTGTTTTTCCAAGGCCTCCCTCTCCTCTGCAGTATCTTCTGATGAGGGGGCATGTTCTCTAACCTATGTCCTTCCAGCATATTTTCTTTCACTTCGGTATCCTCACGGAATGACCCTATAGCTTCCGTGTGAAGGTAAGAATTTTCCTTTGGAGCCTCAAAAATACCAGCTACCGATAAGAATGAGTCCCAGGAATTTTGGGGCTCATTCTTAGTGCCCCAATTTCCCCACAGACCCTGCCTTGCATGTTGAGGAGACCCCATGGCATGACAACATATTTTCTTAGACGTTCATGACTGAACAAAAGACCAAATCATAGAGATTGATCAAATTGGATTCACAAGATGAATCTCCACTAGTGGACAAGCTCCTCGAAATTAATAGAACTCTTATAGAACATATATAAATTATAATGAAGCAGGGCAACGAGCCGAGATGTGCCAAGGGACACTGAATGCCTTGCAAAAGGACATTTCAAAGAATTATTGTGCCACATCTAAACGACAGGTATGACCTAGGGCATGCGATATGAAACCAATAGGAATTATGGAGGATGTGTGGTACGATCATCTTGATTCCTTTCATTTCCCCCAGCCTTCATAATGAGTTGATGATGTTCGATGCACTTTCTGATGCCACTCCTATGAGATCAATCTATCTTGATCAGAAACATTGAACGACTTCACTTATAACAGTATCCAATCTTCTAGGAACTTGCTCGTACTTTTGGCACATGTTCGGCTGAGATATCCTTTCCCTACCCCAAGGGCCAACCGACCACTGGCATGACTTTGACTCTCATGTTTTCCGTACCCGATCTACCATGCTATGATGCGTGAATGTAACCCACCCCAACTGAAGAAAATGGCGGCGCCAACAAATATGGTACAAGTAATCCGAAAGGTTGGAAAGATCACATAAGTATCAAATAACCATGCTTAGCAAGCTTTACAGGTATGCATCAGTCTATTTTTCTTCCCACTCATGTTTTTTATACATTTTGTCGAGTATTGTTCTGTAAGCAATTTCTAAAAAACGATTTTAATTTCGAGTGTAGGAAAGATATCTCTGACTACTAGGAAATATTGGTTATGTGACTTCACTGAGGAATCTGGGAGAAACCAATTCCTAAAATCAATAAAGCAATGAAGGATATCGGACTCCCCAAGTTCGGCACCCCTGACAACTTCATCGACTTGTGTGACATAGTCAAATAACATACCAAGCAAGATTTATTGCAGTCAAAGAGCTAGCAAAGCTGACCGATACAGTGCCAAGACAAGTGCAAAGATTTATGGAACATCTGATGAAGGCTTAGACCATGCTACAACAGTTAAACGCTAGTATAATGAAGTACCGAGTGCATGTGGTAGAGATCAGAGGAATTTATGTGGCTTCTATGGAGCAGCATAGATTTCCATGGGCCCAAACTTACGGGGATCTATTTATCAGATGGTCTAAGTATGAGAAAAGTCACCCTTTCAAGTGATATATCGAGTTGATTGTTAAAGAAACTATTATAAGAGGATGCCACATGGTGAATTTTATTTTGTTCAAACTACACTTAGCCGTTATTTTCAGATGAATTTTATGTTATAAATAATAACATCAACCAATTAGTTAAAGTTTGATGGTTTTTGCAAGAAAATATTATGTATTGGTTTTGTTAATAATTATTTTTGAGCTACCAATAATAAAGAAGTCCTTTTGAACCATAGATAAGTTATTTTCATTAAATGCATGTGTGATTGGACGTGGAGAACTATTTCCTATCATGTTTCATGAATGATGTTGTAATGAGTAAGAGTAATTAATTATGTTGTCAAGTTATCTGGTGCAATGTTTTTTTGTTCTTTACTTTAATGATGAATATGAATCGTTGTGTTATTATGTGATGAATGATTATGGTAGATGAATTATTTTGCTTGCCACTATCTTATTGCATGTGTGTTTTCTTTCTGGTAATTAGTATCTCAGACAGTAACTGGATGCTCACATGGCTAATGTATTGGTACTAGGCCTGTGGTATAAAATTGTCATATTCATGCTTGGGAAACAGGTTATCCCAAGCTTAGCCTCTTCCCCAGTAGCTTAAAAATTAATATTGTTTGTTACCAAGTTGTTTTATACTGGCTTACATCTCATATCGGTCCCACTCAAGAGAAAATAAAAAAGAGAATAGTCCAAATTGAAGGAAGAACCTTCACAATAAAACGTAAAGCCTATCGATAATTTGGTCGGATCGCTAGGATCTAGAGAACCATTCCACTATTAAACACTGTAGAGTTTAATTGGGCCTTGGTGGCAGGTTTGGTTCCTACTTTGAATCAAGGGATTTAAGATGCATCAACAAAATTGGCTCTAGAAGGAGGGATTGGAAATGAATGGCTTGATATATATTCTACAAAGTATTTCACACACCCTATAGATTCAAAACAACCCACATGCATGGATATTCATTCCTAAGACAACCCACACATGTTGAGTACTCCTGAAATGAGTAACTTACCCCATCCAGAGGAAGAACATTTTCACCTTGAAATACCTTATGTTCTTCCTCACGAGGAGGTAAATCAATTCAAAAGAATCAAAAGAGCCTACGCCCGAAAGATCGGTGCGTTGTAATTAGCTCCCATACTCCCTCAAAGAAAACAACAAAGTAGACCAATGGTTAGTACTCCCGATGAGGTTTTCGTGCACTCAGTAGAAGACTTAATAGATTTTGCAATCACCAAAATCCAATATCCTCTTGATTTGATACCTGAAACATAAGCCGACGACGTCTCTGAACCAGGCAATTTTTTGGAAGAGGAGGAGTTTAACTCAAAGTATGAAGATATGGAAGGCAACAATGACCATAATGATGAAAGGGGGAACCCACCTCTGAACAATCAAACTTGGTTGGCCATAGATGCTTTGGCCCTCCCGAGACCAATTCATAACCTTCCCCGACATCCAAAGAAGTTACTTCCTAAATTTGACCTTGAAACTTCAGCATTTCCTAAAGATCATATCAAGAAATTCATACTAGTGATCAAAATTATGAATGTCCAACATGAATACATAGTATGCATACTTTTCCCCTATACGTTTGAAAATTCATCTTGCACATGGTAATTCAATATGCCGATAAGATCTATAACCAGTTGGACGAAGTTCCAGAAATATTTTCTAGACAAATTTGCTGAAGAAACTACTACGGGAGCTCTGATGGTCAAGTTGTTTGCTGCCACCACGAGTTTGAAACAAAAGGTCATAGACTTCAATCAAATATTCACGACCATCTTGAACAAGTTTCATCCGGAAGCTAAGACAACTCAGGAATTGCAAATTGTAGTTTATGCTAACACTCTCCCAACTTCTATTTACATGTTCATGAAAAGGGATGCTAAACGAACCCTAGCTGAGAATTTTGAAGAAGACAAAATGATAGAATTCTAGACGAAAGGTTGTAAATAAGGCTAGGTTTATTTAGTTAAGAAAGAAGCTCAACCTCCTCCTAGAAGAGGACTCCTTTTGACTAGACCATCAGGGAAACAAGAAGAACAGACTCCCAACAAGGGTAATGGAGACATAGAAGATATACAACACATGTTTAAGAAATTATCAAATGAGATCATAGACATGAAGAGAAATGTAGGGGAAGGAAACCAAGGCCAAAGGCCCTATAAGCCTTTCTTTAAAAGGAACCCACCGTTCAAGTCAATTGAACCTCCCCTAGCTAACTTAAATATCGATCTAGGGAATGTAGCATCTGATTCTTTCTGTATGTATCACCAGGAAAACCACTCCAAAAGAGACTGCCCTCAATGGGTTCATTCCATGAATTTGATGGCCAATCGGTTTCTAGACGAAGTCTCCCTCACCAAACAACCAAACACTTCAGTTATGAATATTGTTGACTAGGAATATATTGATCCACCACAAGATACAACCATGCTGATATAGGATCTTGACCTGATCATGCCTTTCGACGACCTATTTGAGTCTCAAGAACCATCCATCGAGGTCTCGGTGGTGAAAACGTGCAGTAAAGGTCCACCTATCTCAAAATATATTGTTGCTACTCAAACTTCGATAAATAAAACAACTCCTAATCACTCCAAAGCACCTTTTTCTCCCAGTAAAAAACCTATAAGCATCCATACCCGAGAATCGCCCAAACTGGATTACAACATAGTTGAATATTTGAAGAATTTAAGGGCTAACATATTATTCATGGACACATGCATGATACTTCAGCAGAACGAATTCCTACTAAAATATTTTAACTCAGTAGAAAACCCTATTACTGGAAATGGTCAGGAAAGAAATCTAGCTTCCATAGACCCAGTAAATAAACCAACAGTGAATACATGTTCAGAAGATAATAAGGGGAAGCCTTTTGTCCCACCTTTCCTCCTAATGTTTGAATTTTTCAACAAGAACCTCCATAATTGTTTGGTATATTCAGGAGCATATTCCAATGTTATGGCCTTGTCTATTTGAAAAAAATTAAACGTCGTTCCTCTACAAAGCGATAAACATGTGATACAGCTAGACAGGATCCAGGTCAAAGTCATGGGGGAACTTAGAGATGTAATGATCAGAATAGCGACACATCCTAAGTTTGTACAAGTGATTGACATCATCATAGTAGACATCCCGGAGGTCTATGGGTTATTACTAAGTCAAGATTGGTCTAAGAAGTTAAACGGGTACTTTAGCACAGAATGGGAACACCTTTGTCTACCACTAAAGGTATACAAGAATATGATCAGAATCGATAGGGAGAGATATTTGAAACATATGGTCATTGATCTAGAAACCCTAAATGAACCCTCATGCATAGATTTCCACGTGCTGGGAAATTATTCCTGCGATTCCCACCTCAAAAAATTTTCTCCTCTCTTATCCAACGTCCCTCTCACTCAAAACTCTGAAATTGTTTTTCAATATAAGTCGTCGATGCTGACATAAGACACCCTCTTCTACCAAGACCCTATTCTAGAGATTACAAAACAAAACATAGGAGAGAAATAAAGTAATAAGGAAGAGGAAAAGGGTGATTTTCGTTCAAAACTTTGGACCTTATACTTTGATGGATCTAAATCACAGGAGGGATCAAGGGCACGGTGCATCCTCATTGATCCAAAAGGTAAATTTCATTTCCTATCCTGTAGACTATAATTCGAATGCACCAATAACACAACCAATTATGAAGATCTAGTACAAGGGTTAAAGAAATCCATAGACTTGAACGTCAAAGAGTTGAAAGCTTTTGGAGACTCAGAGATTATCATTACACAAGTAAGGAATACTATACATTACAATTCCCCGCACCTGAAGAATTATCAGTAGGAAGTGAATAGGATAATGGAGCATTTTGAAGCTTTCAATATCACCGCGATCCGCAGAGCAATGAATATCCTTACTAATTCCCTGGACACAACTGCTTCAAGGCTATCGCCTCTGGAAGACTATGAAGCCTCCCGATTCATTGTGGAACTACTCTACAAACCATCGGTGCCTAACAATATCCCTAATTGGAAATTCTTTTAAGGAGATGTTCAGATCATAAACTTCCTGACTAACCAAGACAATTTCAAATATTTAGCCATTGAAAATGACGTATTCCAGGAGAAATCGATAGAAATTGATCCTCGAACACGCCAACCTATTGAACAATTGAAATCTTACACCATCCCAAAGGGGATAACTAACCTAGAAAATCTGTTTGATCTGAAAGAACGTTTTAGGGGGCCTAAGAACACAAAGACCGGTGGATCCTGTCCCCTGCATGAAACTATAAATCTCAGAACCCCAAAAAATCCAAAGAATGTGAATCTCGACAAGACTATATCTAAAGAGGAAAGAAAATCTTATCTCAAACTGTTTAGACAATATCAATATGTCTTCGCATGGTCCTATCGAGATCTCAAAACTTATGATACATGTATCATTCAACACACTATACCGTTAAAACCTGAGGTGAAACCTTTCCAACAGAGGCTCTGAAAGTATCATCCATCTATAGAATCTCTCATGTATAAATAATTGAAGAAACTTTTATATGCCAAAATCATCTTCCAGTTTAGGCATTCCACCTGGGTGGAAAATCTGGTCCCAGTGTGGGAAATGTCTGGAGAAATCTGCTTATGCATGGATTTTAGGAACTTCAACAATGCTTCAGAAAAGGACAAATACCCAGTCCCGCCAATGGAGAAACTCCTACAGACCGCATATGGCTCTGATATTTTCTCTCTACTGGACGGTTTCTCAGGTTATAACTAAGTCCTAGTTTCGTAGGAGGATCATTTAAAAACTACTTTCCAAGCTAAGTGGGGAACCTTCGCTTATAAACACATGCCTTTTGGTTTAATAAACGCAAGAGAGACCTTCCAAAGGGCCATGGCTGTAGCATTTCAGGGACTAATCAACAAGTGTGTGGTAGTGTATCTAGACGACATAACTATGTATTCAAAGAACATAGAAGAGAACATCCAACACTTAACTCAAATTTTCGAAAGGTGTAGGAGATACAGTATATCCTTAAATCCCAAGAAAACTATTTTCGACGTCGAGGAAGGTAAGTCGTTAGGTCATATTATATCCCAAGAAGGCATTCACATAGACCTAGAAAGGATTAAGGCCATATCTCAACTCTCGTTGCCTCATAACAAGAAATCTATGCAGTCCTTTTTTGGGAAAATCAATTTTGTGAGGAAATTCACTCCCGATTTGGCAGAAACTATGAAACCCTTACAAAATATGATTTGAAAAGATGTCAAATTTAAGTGGGATGATGAATGAAAGGATTCTTTCAAAAATATTAAAACTTCTATATCCCAGGCCCTCATGTTACGAAGTCCTGATTTCAATAGGGATTTCTTCCTCTATACTTTCGCCTCCAACCAGTCATTAGATACAGTATTGACTCAGAAGGATGATGAAAACAACGAGGCTCCAATGTCTTTCATGAGCACTAATCTCTAGGGAGTTGAACTTAAATATCCTGCTGTTTATAAATAGACCTATGTGGTATATAAGGCAATAAAGCACTTCAGGTCTTACATCCTCAAGAACCACACCAAAGTGATTGTGCCTCACCCTGTGGTCCGATCCTTGTTTACTCAACAAGATATGGGGGAAAGAAGAGGGAACTGGATGGTAGTGGTCCAACAATTTTATCTAGATATTAAACCTGCCAAACTAGTTAAAGGGAAAGGGTTGTGGAAACTCACAGTTGAAGCTCAGGACCAAGTAAATGAAGATTTTGGTTGGGTGAATAAAATGGAATTATGGTGTGGTGAAGATTCATACATTTCCCTAGGGCCAGAGTCTTGGTATGATAATTTAACATATCTCCTACACCACAAAACTCTTCCAGAAAATCTCAATCCGAGAGAAAGGAGAACTCTCAGGTTAAAATCTTCACAATATCGCCTCATAAATTTGGTACTCTTTCAGATTAACTATGATGGGGTATTCTTAAGATGTCTCAAACGTGAAGACACAAACAAAGTTCTGAAGGAGCTCCATGATGTCCTTGTTGGTGAACATTTCACAGGAAACACCACCGCTCATAAGATACTGAGAGACAACTATTATTGGCCTACCTTATTCAAAGATGCTCACACCAATGCTAGGAACTATAAAACTTGTCAGATAAGTGTTGGGAGAGAGAAGAGAGAAACAGTCCCACTCCAAACAGTGACTGTGTCTAGGCCTTTTGAGCAATGGAGGTTGGATATCATATGAGAAATTATGCCCAGTTCCTCGAAACAACACAAGTATATACTTATTGCCACCGATTATTTCACAAAGTGGGTAGAGGTCATCCCCCTGACTCATGTAAATGAGAAGGTGGTGATCCAATTCATAGAACAACAATTGATCACAAGGTTTGGCGTCCCTTATGTTCTAGTTTTTGATAATGCAACTTATTTTTCTTCCAATCTATTGACAGAGTTTTCTCTAGACAAAGGTATCATAATTAGGTACTCTGCAAATTATTATCCACAGGGAAACGGGTTGGTAGAATCAACCAATAAGAAACTAGTCAGAATATTAAAAAAGATTGTTGCAGATAACCAAATGAATTGGCATAATCTACTCCATAATTATCTGTGGGCCGATAGAGCCACACCGAAGGAAGCTATAGGAAATTTGCCATACTTCCTAGTTTACAGATAGGAAGCCATTCTCCCAAGTGGGCTTTATATTCCATCTCTTCAACTAGCCCAAGATTCCAATGGGGAACCCTCATTGATCACACAACAAATAATTGATACTCTTCTCATGCTAGAAGAAGAGAGAGAAAAGGCTAATTCAAAGTTTCTAGCTCACCAATGGATAGTGAAAAGATTGTTTGATAAGCATAAGGGTAATGAGAAATTTTTTGAAGTAGGAGACTTAGTCCTAAAATGGGACAGAGAAAATGAGCTAAAAGGGAAGCATTCTATGTTTTAGAATATGTGGCTTGGACCTTTCCATGTGGCTAATAATATTGGGGCAGGCACTTATCGGTTACAGAATCTGAGGGGGGAACCTGACACCCTGCCAGTAAATGGCCAAGCCCTCAAACAATATTTCCAATAAAAATAAAAAATAAAAAAAATCTCTTGTTTTATTGTTTTCATGATTGCGAAATACATTTTTGTTTTCTTTTGCTTTCGGTATTTCTGCGCTTTTGAAAGTCATGTTTAAAAAGACAATGGTTGAATTTAAGTCATGCAACATAGATAACTCAGTAAGAACTCATCGTTCACATACAAGACAAGAAACATCAAGGAACTTGTGGTTGCTTTGAGGGGCCTTCTATATGACCAGTGCAAATGAACAACTTTGGAGAAATGTCAGAAGGGTTTGCTTAGTGGCCTGGTAAGACCTTAAGGAAAATAAGGAAAGTTGGAAAGGACTACATGAACCCCAAACACAAAGCTAGTAAATATTCACCTCGACTATCTCACTTTGCAAAATATACAGACGTCATCTTCTCCCACTCGTTCAAGGCATCATGCCAGAGTAAAGTTGATATTCTCAAAAGGGTGAACAATAGGAGAGGGTATGCAGATATCTCTGTTAGGGCTATGGATGCTTGTTGGCAGCGGAGCAAGGTCTGTGATGTCGCGGTGACTTTGTCGGGGCTATAGACGCTCGTTGGTAGTGGAGCAACACCAAATCAAGTGAGTAAAGGTAACTAAGGGATTCATGCCAGTGAAGGCTTTGCTAGACTTTCGTAAAAAATGGGGCATGAGTCAAGGTTACAGGAAAAGAAGGAGGAATAAAGGTTAAAACCCCATGGGAAAACCCGGAAGCATCAACCGAAGAATTTCAAATTGCAAGGGTAAAAGAGGCTCTGATTTAAAACTAGGAAAGGTCCTCCACTAGCTTTCGTAGCAGCCAAGCATGAAGGAAGGATAGAGATTCTTTTTTTGCCCAGTAAATCACCATTTGTTGAGCACTCAACACACCCTAAAAATTCTACGTCAAATTTCACCTTTTTGGGTACCACTTAATCCTTTTCTTATCATTTTTTATTCTCACTAAGTCTATAAAAGCTTGCTTAAACATGTGAGAAATCTATAACTTAAAGAACTAAAGAATCAAAATCCAAAAATTTTCCCAACGCATTCGCACACCCGACATCGGAAAGAATTATAGGAGGAAGAAAATCACTCAAGAACACCACATTTTCCGACCGATGATCCTCATCGGCATCAGTGAACAAATGTTTTCTTTCACAAACGAACTTCACCAAGGATATCGCCAATGACCGATTCTCTTGGCATCGACGAAATAATAAAAGAATAATCATTGAACGGAAATGAAATAATAATCCACCAAGGACGATAACCCACCAAGAAACTGCGTGTTATTTTTATTCACAAAGGTCGATCCTTGATACTCACCCGTCATTGACAGTCGCAATGTTAAGCTCAGTTTAGTGCATTCAACTTAAACAAAGTCCCAGGTCCGACCATTACCCACGAACTGATTTTCAGGTTTTATTTAATGAGTCCCGAGTCAGTGATGCCACGTCAGCAACAATCGGTGTTGGGAGTTTTTGTTAGGGAAATATCAACCAAAATACAAAGCAACCCAAAGCTACGCTACTTTTAAAATCAAGGCTAATTTACAAGAAGCTTAGAAAAGAACACAGTTTTATGCACAAAGAGAGAAATGATGCATTCAATTACTATGACTTGAATCCTTTCGACAAATTTTCGAAGTTTTATATTTTAAGATTCCTGTCAGGTTCAGGTTACATACAATAAACACTACCAAGACTTTTTGGACAACCGACCTGGTCACATTGAGGATGTGAAAATTTTCACAAAAAACAGGGAAATTTATCAGAAAAAATATGTGTCACGTCCGAGAAAACAAATCAATGTCCGCCATTCATGTCTTTTCTGCATGCGGATTTTCTCCCGGGATGGTCCATGATCCTTGGGGTGTTTTCATGTTCTTCTCTTTCGATACCCTTTGATCTTCACATATTTGCACGATCATATCTTGTGCTTCCCAAACTTGTCTTTTAAGCCAGGTTACATTACCTTCTTGACCTTGAGGTGTTGACACCTCAGGGTTCTTTGCCACCAACTAATGTCATAGCTCTCTACTCTCCTGGTAAATTTCAGCTATGGAAATTTGTGCATGTTCCATCTATTGGTTAGGATTTTGAACGTTAGAACCCTAGGTTTCCATCCTTCTTCTTCTGCTCTCACTTCCCCGAATTGCAGTTTTGACCAGTTCGAGATGAATAGCGCGCATTAAGGACTCTTAGGTAGTTGATCATGCACACGGTTCGAACGGGTTTTGGTGCTCCCTAGCTTCCTTGTTTTTCCAAGGCCTCCCTCTCCTTCGCAGTATCTACTGAGGAGGGGGCATGTTCTACAACTTGTGTCCTTCCAGTGTAGTTTCTTTCACTTCGATATATGCACAAATCGACACTATAGCTTCTGTGCGAAGTTGATAATTTTTCTTTGGAACCTTAGGAATACCCGTTGCCGATAAGAATGAGTCCCATGCATGTTGGGGCTTAGGCCTGGTGCTCTGATTGCCCCGTAGACCCCGCCTCGCATTTTGAGAAGACCCCATGGTGCGACAACATATTTTCTTAGACATCCATGACTGAAAAAAAGACCAAAACATAGAGATTGATAAAATTGGGCTCACAAGACGAATATCCACTAGTGAACAACCTCAATTAAATGAATACAAATTTACACAACATCTATAATATATAACAAAGTAGGGCACTGAGCCGAAACATGCCAGGGGACACTCAATGCCATGCGACAATACATTTCAAAGAATTACTATGCCACATATGTGTGACGGGTATGACCTAGGGAATGTGATATCCAACCTATAGGAATTATGGAGGATGTGTGGTACGATCATCTTGATTCCTTTCATTTCCCTAGCCTTCATAATGATTTGATGATGGTCGATGCACTTGATGATGCGACTCCCGTGAGAGCAATCTGCCTCGATCATAAGCATTTAATGACTTCACTTATAATAGTATCTGATCTTATGGGAACTTTCTTGTAGTTTTGGCACATGTTTGGCTCTAACATTCTTTCCCTACCCCAAGGTCCAACTGGCCACTGGCATGAATTTGACTCTCATGTTTTCCATACCCAATCTACCATGTTGTGGTGCGTGGATGTAATCCACCCTAACTGAAGAAAATGGCGGGGCCAACAAAGACGGTGCAAGTAATCTGAAAGGTTGCAGAGATAATGTAAGTATCAAACAACCATGCTTAGCAAGCTTTACAAATATGCATCAGTCTGTTTTTCTTCCCTCTCATGTTTTTTATACATTTTGTTTAGTATTGTTCTATAAGAAATTTCTAAAAAGAAATTTTAATACCGAGTGCAGGAAATATATCTATGGCTATTGAGAAACATTGGCTCCATGACTTCACCAAGGAATCTAGGAGAAACCAAGTCCAAAAATTAAAAAAAGTGAGGAAGGATATCAGACTGCTTGAGTTCGGTACCCCCGACAACATCATTGACTTGTGAGACATAGTCAAATCGCATACCAAGAAATATTTATTGTGGGTCGAAGAGATAGCGAAGCTGACCGATACAATGCCAGGACAAATGCAAAGATTTATGGAACATCTGATGAAGGCTCTGAATGTGCTACAATAGTTAAATTCCAGTCTAGTGAAGCACCGAGCACATGCGGTGGAGATCAGACGAATGTACGTGGCTCCGATGGAGCAACACATATTTCCATGGTCCCAAACTTGCGAGGATCTATTTATCATTTGGTCAGAGTATGAGGAAATTCATCCTCTCAAGTGATATCTCGAGTTGACTATTAAAGAAACTATTACAAGAGGATGCCATGTGGAAAATTTTGTTTTGTTCAAACTACACTTAACCTTTATTTTTAGTTGAATTTTATGTTATACATAAGAACATCGACCAATTAGTTAAATCTCGATGGTTTTTGTAAGAAACTATTTTGTTTTTATTTTTTTAAGAATTATTTCCGAGCTACCAGTAATAGAGAAGTCCTTCTAGACTAGAGACAAGTTATTTTCATCAACTGCATGTGTGATTGGACGTGGAGAAGAACTATTTCCTATCCCGTTTCATGAATGATTCTATAATGAGTAAGAGGAATTAATTCTGTTGTCAAGTTAGTTGGTGCAATGTTTTGTTGTTCTTTGCTTTAATGATGAAAATGAATCATTGTGTTATTATGTGATGAATGATTATGGTAGATGAATTATTTTGCTTGCCACTATCTTATTGCATATGTGTTTTATTTCTAGTAATTAGTATCTCAGACAGTAATTGGATGATCACATGGTTAATGTATTAGTACTAGGCCTGTGGTATAAAATTGTTGTCTGCATGCTTGAGCAACGGGTTATCCCAATCTTAGCCTCTTCCCCAGTAGCTTAAAAAGTAATTCTGTTTGTTACCAAATTGGTTTATACTGGCTTACATCTCATATCGGTCCCAACCAAGAGAAAATACAAAATAGAATAGTCCAAATTGAAGGAAGATCCTTCACAATAAAATGTAAAGCCCATTGATAATTTGACCAGATCGCAAGATCTTGAGAACCATTCCACCATTAAATGTTGTAGAGTCTAATTGGGCCTTGGTGGCGGGTTTGGTTCCTACTCTTGAATCAAGGTATTTAAGACCCATCAACAAGTGGTAAGGCCCCCATGGAACTAGAGGCAATCTTCATGCAGGTACACAAAAATTTGGTAGTCAGTCAGCAGACCATGACTCAGTCTTTGGTGTAGATGGTTGATAGATTGGCTATAGTGGGAACACAAGCCCCACATGCAGCACATGGGAACTCAGGGGAAGGAAGTAGACCCCATTGACCTACTCGTACATACACCTTTTCGAGTAGGATTCCCAAGCCATTATTCCCCAATTTCTAAAGGGAAACCCCAACAACAGTACAACAGTCGATAGCACAGAGGCCACCCACTCAGGAGGATGACATTGTAGAGTACAGGAGGGAATATGTATCATTAGGCCATGACTTCCATCAGGACATGACCTTGATTGAGTATTGTGGATTGAAACTTAGGAACCTCCCTAGTGAGACTCAAAGATGAGGATAGAAACAACAGTAGGTACATAACATTGATTTCATCCGGAAAGTTGGTAAACTCACTATACATTCTTTTGACAGATCATCCAAATGCATAGACAGAGTTTGGGTACAAAATCTAGACACATACTGCAAGCTCAACTAGATGATCGAGACAAAATCCATCAGTTTAATTGCCCTACACTTGGAGGGTGAGGCACATGAATTATGGCATCATGAACTAGTGACGTTGGGACACAGTCACATCATCTCATATAGGGAGTTCACAGAGAGACTCATGGACAAGTTTGACAGGAGGGATCCAAAGATCCATTTCAGGGATCTAGCCCAGTTCAGATAAACTGGCACAATAGAGGCATTCATCATAGATTTTTATTGGGAAGGAGTAGGAGTGACAAATATATCCGAGCCTAGGTTGATCATGTTATTCACATAGGGGTTCAAAGTGTTCGAAAAGTGGGTTTGATAATTTAACCATAAATAATATAACAATATTGTCACCCAACCATAGGCACTAATGCCACCCTGAGCACCTTGACCTTGACAGAGAGAATAATTCCAGTAGAAAATAAATATCCAACCAAGACTAATGCACCAAGCAAATATAACCAATATTGATCAGAAATTCCAACCCAAAAAAACCAAAATTACAGGTTGCAGGAGCTGCAGCTGCAACTGCTCCCTAGACTTGCACACTACTAGATTTCTACAGTGCGCACAAGCGGATTTCTGCAATTTTGAGATGTTTGTCTCAAATGAGAAGTGGAATCATGTATTTATACTTCTTTCTCTAAGCTGTCTGGTCCGACTTCTTCTTCTGGAGGCTAAAGACTCAATATAAATTATTTTCTTTAGCTGACTTCTCTTCTAGGGTTATTTCAAAGTCTTTTAGGATTTCTCTTACTTCCTAGAATATTCTAATCTCATCAAAGGTCACAAGTGGAGGTTAATACCTCCCACAACTATCATAATATCAACACTCCCTCCTACCTAGGGAGGTATAACAAGTAATGGTCCTGAGAAAAATCAAACCATTCAACCGATAGAATCATTATAGCCACACAAGCTATCTCATGATCGAATCATGAGCACCATCATCATTATCCAACTAGATAATCTCCATGACAATCAATAAAATTTCATCTGATGGAACAAAATTGTGTCTATCCATAGTAGTACACAACTACTATCCAGTGGTACAAAACCACACCAAGTAGTACACGACTACTTAATCAGTGACACATAGTCACAACCAGTGGAACATATCCATCACAGTAGCATACATCTATTGTCCAGAGACATACAATATCCATAAAAATCATATCATCTGATATCAACCTGCATAAAAACAATATCATGATATAAACTGAGTCATTTGGGCCATTCTTCCACTCACACCTGTGAGATTTGGAAGAGCATATGCCCTCATACAGTAAAATAATCCACCATGGGCTATATAGACTATTCTTCCCAAGCATGGAAGA
The DNA here is from genome assembly GCA_000966675.3 of Picea glauca. Lineage (NCBI taxonomy): Eukaryota > Viridiplantae > Streptophyta > Pinopsida > Pinales > Pinaceae > Picea > Picea glauca. The sequence continues at coordinate 601,093 of JZKD02S1673686.1, read as the reverse complement.
ATATTTGTCCCTGATTTTTGAGCCTAGACCATTCACCTAATTGGGCCATTCCTATAGCACTAAAAATAGTGCAACCTGAAGAGAATGAGTCTTCCCTAGGGAATGTATGTCCCTGATTGTTGAACCTAGACCATTCACCTAACTTGGCCATTCCTATGGAACTAAACATAGTACAACCTAGAGAGAATGAGTATGCCCTAGGGAATGAATGTTCGAACCATTTCCTAAGGAAATGACTGTCCTGCACCAACCTCCAAAACAAACCATTCTTCAAAATTGCTCACAACTTTGAACTTCGAAAGAATGACTTCCTGAAGAGGAGGACCATTCTTATTGACCACTACTGAGAGTGACTGCTAAGAAGAATGACTATTGTAGACCAGTCCCCCACACTAGACAAAAGGGGAATCATTTTCTATGGTACATCAATAATCTATCAAATCATTTTCATTACAAAAATGACTGTCTGATATGGACCATTTTCCAAACTCGAAAATGCTTGTCTTTCAGAAATCTCAAACCACTTTCCGAACTGGAAAGGAACTGCCCATCTTGGACCATTTTCCAAGATGGAAAATAACTGTCCATAAATCAATGATATATCAGTGCTCCCTTCCAACCTGAAGAGCCATATCTTCCCTTTCAAATAAGGGAGTTATTTCCATGATCCCCAACTTGTATTGTAAGTATGAAAACTTTATCCTGGATAGAGGCTTTGTCAAAATATCTGTTATCTGCTCATCTGTGGGGATATAATGGAGCTTCACTTCTCCTTCCTGGACTTTATCTCGAATAAAGTAGTATTTTATCTCAATGTGTTTCAACTGTTCATGAAACACTGGGTGTTCAAATAGCATGATACAACTCTGCTTGTCACAGTATATTATGGTCAAATATGGAACCTAATCAAATAATCCAGAAATCAGCTTTCTAAGCCATACTTCTTCTGTACATGCCTCACATGCTACGATATATTCTACTTCTGTTGTGCTGAGTGTGACATGATTCTTTTTCCTGCTGCCCCAATATATCATAGCGGAGCCCAAGATGAAACACATCCCTGAAGTACTCCTTTTCTCTTTTGCACTTCCTGCCCAATCTAAATCTGTGAATCCATGAATTTTTATATCACTAGATGTGGTATATCTTAAGACATAGTTTAGAATCCCACGAATATATCTTAGAACATGCTTTGGAGCTATCCAAGGCTCATGTCAAGGTTCCACCTGAAACTGGCTTAGAGTGTTTACAACAAAGCAAATATCTGGTCGAGTATTCACTAAACACATCAATGACCCAATCAATTGTCGATATAGGTATGGGTCTACTAGATAATAATCTCAGTCTCTTACTTTCCTTATATCCGTGTTCATAGGAGTGTCCATGGATTTGCAATCGATCATTCCAAACTTCTGAAGAATCTTCATTGCATACTTTGCTTGTACAAGGAATACTTCACCATGTTTCTGCCATACTTCTAGTCCCAAGTAATAATTCATGAGACCAAGATCTTTCATATCGAAATAAAAATCTAGTTCCTTCTTACATTGTATGATGAGAGACTCTTCACTTGTCAAGAATAAATCTTCGACATATAGCAGTAGAATCACAAGTGCATTGTTCACGACTTTGTAGCAAATATTTGGATCGGCATAACTCTTGGAGAAACCAAGTCTTATTAAGTAGTTGTCTAATATGGCATACCAACCTCTTAGAGCTTGATTGAGTCGATATAAGGTTTTTTTTAGTCTGCAAACATGAGTGTCGTTGGAGTGTACTTCAAATCCTTGAGGTTGTTCAATGTATACTTCTTCTTCGATTGCTCCATTGAGGAAAGTTGTCTTTACATCCATCTGATGTAAAATCCATTCCATGGAAGCAGCAAGAGACATAATGTCTCTAATAGAAGTATATCTGGAAATAGGAGAAAATGTCTCGTCATAGTCTTCTCCCTCCTTCTGAGAGAACCCTCTAGCTACAAACCTTGCTATGTATTTGTCCACACTTCCGTATGCTGCATGTTTGATCTTATAGACCCATTTTGAAGTTACTATTGATTTTTCTTTGGGTCTAAGGACAATTTCCCATACCTCATTTTTCATGATGGACTTGTGTTCTTCTATCATAGCTTCTTTCCATTGTTTCTTCTAAGATGCCTCTTCAAATGTGGTGGGTTCTTAATTTAGAGTCTTTGTCATGCATGTTGCATAGATGGATAATCTTTTGGGATTTTTTCTTTTTATGAAGGTTCCACTTGGGGCTTTGAGTCTTTCTACTTCTTGTAGAGTAGCTTCAAGCCAAGCTGGACGTTTCTTGGTTTTGGGTACAGTGTCTGATTCAATAGTCTCACATGGTTGCATTGAATGATCAAGTTGTTTTGTTTCTTCATTCTGACTTTCTGGAAGGCATGTGCTTTCTTATTTAGGCTCTTCATAGTCTTCTTCTTCTATAGTTTCTTCTATGGATTTCTCGAAATCCATATTTTCATTGAAGGTTAGGTCTCCGCTGACTTCAACCTTATGTTGTTCCGGGATATAGATTCTATAGGCCTTGGATGATTCAACGTATCCCACGAATATGCCCTTATTTCCTAAGGGTTCTAATTTCTTCCTTTTATCCTTGGGGATGTGAATGTAAATAGGGCATCCAAAGATTCTTAAGTGTTCCACATTAGGTTTATTTCCTGAGAAGGCTTCTTCTCGAGTCATATCCATCAATATACGATGGATACTTTTGTTTTGAACATATATTGTTGTCATGGCTGCTTCTCCCCACAAATACATAGACAAACCTTGATCGTTCATTAGTGCTTTCACATTTTCTTTAATAGATTTGTTCATCCTTTCTGCTACACCATTTTGTTGAGCATTATGAGGAGAAATTAGCTCCCTCCTAACCCTTGCCGATTTTCAAAAGGAAAAAAATTCCTTGGATGTATATTCTCCTCCATTATCTATTCTCAAGGTCTTGATTTTCATTTTTGTGAGATTCTATATCTTTGCTTTGAATTCTTGAAACTTGCTGAAAAAATTGTCCTTTGTCTTCAAGAGGTATAACCAAGTATTTCTTGAGTAATCAGCTATGAAGATTACATACTAAAGAGAACCTCCTAGATATTTGACTGGCATCAGAACACAAATATCTAAATGTATTAGATCTAATATTTCCTTAGATCTATTATTGCTGCTTGAGAATGGTTTCTTAACATTCTTACCAAGAGCACATCCTTTGCAAATTCCTTCATTTGTAGATTGTAGTTATGGTATTCCTTCAACCATCATTTTGAGGAAAGGTAATGCTTGATAGTTGATATGAGCATACCTTATATGCCAAAGTTCATTGGTATTGACTTCATCATGTACAAGAGCTTCATCATTTCTTTCTAGTAATTTGTACAGTCTTCCTTTACGGGTTCCAATAACTCTAGCGTTCCCTATGCTGGAGACTCTAGACCAAGATAGTACTTTTGCATCTAAAAAGGCTATTCTGTTTCCTTTTCCTTCTAGGAAAGATATGGATACACAATTATTTTCTAAACTAGGTACATATAAGACATTTCTCAAATGAACATTGTTAAATGTTTTCAATTTGATGGAGGATTCACCAATTTCTTTGACTGGATATGTGTTTTTATCTCCAAGTTCTACCTGGTATACTATGTGTAGGATATCTTATTTTCATTTAGATTAGAGAGTCTGACCTGGTATACTATCATATGCCTAGAAGCTCCATTTTAAATTATCCACATGTAATATTCAAGAGATCCTGTGAGAGTTGAATAGTGTAGATGATCTATCTTTTCATTCATGATTTATGTTGACTGATAACTAGTGAAGCTTTGACCCAAAATCTCAACTTTGACATTTTTTCCTTCTGAGAGTGCCAAGAGGTGCAATAGACTAAGGAACACTATAATATATTCTCCTTGATTAAGGTATTCCATCATAAGGTGCTAGGAAAGAGTTTTAGGGTTTCTACAACAACACTTGCTAGTAACCCTAAGGACAGTGCTTCAGTAATTGTACCTGCTAGAAACCCTAGAGATAGTTCTTCAACGAGCTTGATAACCTTATTCCTTAGCTTCCTTCTAGTGGTTAGACTGAATGAAGGAGGTGTGGTCCCATAACCTGTTAGAAAAGAGGGTGTGCTCATTTAACCATAAACAATATAGCAATATTGTCACCCAAGCATAGGCACTAATGCCACCCATGAGAACCTTGACCTTAACAAAGAGAAGAATTCTGATAGAAAACAAATAGCCAACCAAGGATAATGAACCAAGAAAATATAACCAAGACTGATCAGAAAGTCCAACCCATAAAAACCAAAATTACAGGTTGCAGGAACTGAAACTGCAACTGCTCCCCAGACTTGCGCGCTACTATATTTATGCAGTGCGCACAAGTGGATATCTACAATTCCGATATCTCTGTCTCAAATGAGAACTGACATCATGTATTTACACTGTCTTCTCTAAGATTTTTGGGCCGAATTATTCTTCTTTAGGCTAAATACTCAATATAAAATATTTTATTTAGTCGACTTCTCTTCTAGGGTTATGTCCAAGTCTTTTAGGGTTTCTCTTTCTTCCTAGAATATTGTAATCTCATCAATGGTCACAAGTGGAGGTTAATACCTCCTGCAACTACAATAATATCACCACACATAACCCTTGAGAGGATGGGTGAAGGCATACATTCCTCACACCTTGTAGGATTCCATCTTACGCACTTGAGATTTGGCAAACTCAGCATCGAAGACTAAGCCCTTTTCCAAACCCTTCGTATCACAAAGGTACCAAGATAGGAATCCATTCCATAGAGAATGGAAGGGAAATGAGAAGTTGGATGATGAGACGAGGCAAGAACTTATGAGGAAGAAGATTTGATTCACTTGCAAAGACCCTTGGGTCCCAGGCCATAGGTGCATGGGCAAGGGAGAGATTCATTATATTGAGGTGGAAGTAGACAGTGTGGATAGTAAGGAGGAAGAGCATGACAGTGAATCCACTAGCTCAGAGGAGGAGCCAAAACAGGTAGAGCAGCATCCTCCCCGTAGATCACCAACACAAGCAGGGACCCACCCATCGGTAGTTCCACAGCCTTAGGAGTAGGGATGACATCAGCAGGTTTTTGGGTAAATTACACCAAGGAGACCACCTGATAGAGGGTTTGAGCACACCATTGAGTTTGAGGAGGGGGAAAAACATATGATCACACCACCCTATCATCATGATAGGAGGTTCAAGGATGAGATAGAGACATAAATTAAGGAATTTCTAGCGATGGGACACATAAGACCTAGCAACAGTCCATTCACTTCTTTAGTTTTCTTAGTTCTGAAGAAGGATGGTACCATGAGGATGTGCATTGATTACCAGGCCTTCAACGGGAAAAGCATGAAGAACCAGTATCCCATCCCTCACATTGATGAGTTGGTGGATGAACTACATGGGGAAGTTTTCTTCTTGAAGATTGATCTACGCTCTAGGTATCATGAGATCAACATCCGAGAGTAGGACATAGAGAAGACGTCATTTCGATGTCACTTTGGTCATTTCTAGTTTTTGGTTATGCCATTTGGGCTAACCAATGCATCGACTACATTTCAGTATTGCATGAACCACATATTCATGAATCAATTGAGGAAATTAGTCTTGGTTTTCTTCGATGACATCTTGGTCTACAAAAAGACATGGCAAGAGTATATGAACAACTTGGATGAGGTATTGAGAATCATGGAGGTGCATTAACTATACACCAAAGAGTCCAAGTGTGATTTTGGTATGACAACGCTTCTTTACTTCGGCCACATCATCAATGCACAGGGGGTACAGGTACACCAAGAGAAGATCAACGCCATTCTAGATTGTCCAACACCCAAGAATGTGATAGAGTTGAGGAGCTTCTTTGGGTTATGCAGCTATTACATGAGGTTTTTTAGGGTTTTTTCTCAGCTTGGAGCACCACTGATGGATCTCACCAAGCATGGGGATTTTATCTAGACCGATGAATCACCGAAATCCTTTGATCACATGAAGGAATTCATGGGAACATGTCCATTGTTAGCATTACCAGACTTCAGTTTACCATTTGTACTAGAGTGTGATGTGTCCGACGAGGGTATCAAGGTAGCTTTGATGCAGGGAGGTCACCTCATTGTATTTGAGAAAAGGAAGATCAATCAAGCCGAGAGGTTGTACTGCATTTATGACAAGGAAATGCTAGAAATCATGCATGCCTTGACCAAATTCATACAATATTTGGTGGGAAACAAATTCATGTTCAAAACAAATCACAACAGCTTGAAGTATTTCCTTGAGCAAAAGGACCTCAGTGAGTGCCAATAGAAATGGGTGATGAAGGTACATGCATTCAAATTCGACATAGAGTATGTCAAGGGGAAGAAGAACACTATGGATGATGCGCTATCTAGGAAACCTGCAACATGTTCTTTGATGGATATTTTAGTAGATTGGAAATCCCACTTGTTAGTGGAATATTCAAAGAACAAGTTCACTTGTGAGGTACTGTATGGAAAGATTCAGGATGACATGTACAAGGTCATTGACAATGTCATATTCTACAAGGATAGAGTCTACTTAGTACCATATTCATGGCTCAAGAAGAAGATCCTAGCAACAGTTCATGATTCACCACTAGTAGACCATCAAGGGTTTTTCAAAACCTACACGAAGATTAGGGAGAGGTTCTCATGGAAGGGCCTCAAACATGACATTATGTGGTACATCAGTGAGTGTGTGAATTGTTAGCATAACAAGTCAGAGCATATCCTTCCAGCAACGATACTTCAACCACTTCCCATTATAGAGAAAAAATGGAAGATCATATCGATGGACTTCATCACAGGCCTACCCAAGGTCCAAGGTAAGGACTGCATCTATGTAGTGGTCGAAATATTGACCATGTTTTCTCACTTCTATGCCATATCGACAGAGTACAATGTAGTTCAGGTGATTGAGTTATTCTTCAAAGAGGTCTTCATATTTCACGGGTTGTCAAGGAACATCATCAATGACAAGGACAATCGGTTTATTGGGACATTCTAGAGGGAGTTGTTTATATTGGTGGGGAAACAGTTGACACCCAGCACCCGCTATCACCCTTAGACAGCTGGGAAGACCGATATTGTCAACAAGTGGGTTGAAGGGTATTTAAGGAACTATGTTGGTGGACAACAAAAAACATGGTTCAAGTGGCTACATTTAGGGGAGCATTGTTATAACACTACTTTCCACATGTACATTTATATGACACCCTTCTAGGAATTGTATGGGTATGATGCTCCCACTTTGATATACTTGTTTTTCGGGGAGAAAAGAGCTCCCAATGCCAAGGATTGTATCACAGAGATTCAGTAGATTCTCAAATTTCTAAAGGAGAACATGCTGATAACACATAATCGACAGAAGACGAGTGCGAACATGCACAAGATAGAGCGCAACTTTGAGGTTGGGGATTTGGTTTTCTTGAGACTCCAACCTTACAGACAGTCATCTCTAAAGAAGAGTGGGGTCAAGAAGCTCAAGCCCATATTTTATGGACCTTACAGGATCATGCGTTGGGTAGGAGAGGTTACTTATGAGATGGAGCTTCTAGAGGGGAGCAATATTCATAACGTGTTCCACGTATCTTGCCTCAAGAAGGCGGTGGGAAAATTCATCAACACATCAGAGGAGATTCCCCCATTGGATGAGGAGGGACAATTGGAGTTCGTTCCAGAGAAGGTATTGGAGTTATGAGAATGGAAACTAAGGATAAGGGTCATGAGAGAGTGTTTGATCATATGGAGAGGGATTCTAGTAGAGGATGCTACTTGAGAGAGAGAACAGTGTTGTAACACCCTAGATTGGTATTTCTTGATGACAAGCAATTTTAGAAAGGGGGGACTGTAATGTCCCTATCCAAATAGTAGCTCCAAATAGGAGGCTTAATGGTCTAAACAACCTCGTTAGACTATAGCCAGAGCCAAAAAGGGGTAAACAGTGTTACTAGAGGTCACTCCAGCCAAGGGTGTTATAATTTTAAAGTGACATTGAGCTAAAAGTGGCTAACAATTCTTTTAAGTCAACTTGAGCTAAAAATAGAACAAACGAGCTTAAAATAGAGTCAAAAATGAATTAGGGTTTCAGGAAGATATAAGAGAAGGTAAAGCAACCCAATCCATCATTATGCAGATTTTGACTTGTCATTGAGGAGAGAGGCACATATCAAGAGAGATAATTCGATGGATTCCAGAATTAATACACTAGTGGATTATTTCAGTGTTGAGAGACACACCTTAGTCACCGGGGAGGTCACACAGGTCTTCCATCAATCTTCAACAATAGTTCTACAAGATTCAATAGTAGGGACTCACTTGTTCAAGGAGAGGGCTCAACCTCTGAGGAGGTTTAGTGGATCGACTTGTTCCATTCAGTGAGAGTTCAGAGATTCCCCTCTGACCGAGTTGAGAGGGAGGCCAGACACATATTTTTCTTTGTTTCTCATCAGATTATAACAGAGGAATCATCTGGGGCACATTTTCCAGACATTGGGAGTGTGACACTTGGAGAGGACACATTCGGGGTTCCCGAGCGATTATCAGATCAGATCCATGGAAACCCTTCCGACCCATTTCACTATAGGCTGGGACAATCCGTTTGAGACACATATCAACTGATTCCGATGGTGGAATCACTAGGGCATAGTTTTCCAATAGCAGAGGGGTACATTCCCCCAAGAGGATCCATCCGGGGTCCAGACACACCAGCAGAGGGGCCGATCAGTCACCAGGATTGAGAGGGACAACAGGGCACACTATTTGGGATAGTTTCTAGGCCGATTCGAGAGATCTAGCCACCAGGGAAAACTTTCTGGACTTGCAGAAGTTACCGTGTGAGCTGCCCTAGATCCAGATCATCCATTGATCCCGCAGTGTTAATGTATTATCAGGTATTATCGTTTAGTTTTCTTATCATATTCCGGCTAAGATCCTTTTGTCATTGATCTAGTTGAGTGATTCATTTTATTCAACCGCATTCGACATTTGTACTCCACAAAAATATCATAATATAAGCTTTGCAGTATTTTGTCGTAATTATTATTTATATGCTCATTTATATGTTGTAAACTATTGATCATACACATATTAGCAAAGATTTCTGGACTAACCAAATTTGAAATATATATATATATATATATATTTTCTATGTTCATCATAAAAAGATTTAACAACTATTTATTATTTCACCATTAAATTACCATCTCAACATATTCATTCGTTCTATCCTAAGATACTCGTGCATATGCTTTACCATGCTTCAATTATACTACTCTTGTCATGAGAGATAGCCGTGTTCACTAGCTAGGCGGTTTTCATTTAATGGTATATAAGTTATTGGTTAGGCGGATATCTACCTACGAGGTGCTAAATTCATAAGCTAACTCTCTCCCTTATCATTACTATACTAAATGAATATTTTGTAGAGGTAATTTCTCCCTTAAAGTTTTGAGAGGTTATAAGATTGAGAGGTTATAAAATTATTAATTTTTTTAAGGAAGCAATGAAGCATTATGAAACGATATTAGTTTCAATTAACGTTTATGAAATTGAATTTCTTTTATTAAGAATTGATGATAAAATATGAATAACAATAACTTTCAAACCATATTAGCTTTGAAAACGGTGCATTTCACTTCCTATAATATTTTTCCGGTCTAGTTAATTGCTTAAGGTTTCTTATATTTTAGATTTATAGATGTGGTAATGGCTCCCTCCGATCTAGCTTGAATCTTTTAAAACCTCAACAACTATTTTTTTTTTTTTTTAATCTATGTATCTTCATTAATAGCACTTCATTAATTGTCATATATATATATATATCATTAAGTCATACATGTTTCGCCAAGATCAAATTTATTATTAATTAAATGAAAGATTGAGTATCCATTTTGATATTGAGATCAAAATAGTAGTACAATTTTCTATAGAAACAAGGGTTGTATGGCAACACAGTCCCTGTCAAGTTATTTGGAAAATACATGTTAAACAATGAAATTTAATATAACTAAATGCACAAGTAATAAATATTTTTTGTCAAAAAATAATAATTGAGGGTTGTTTGTTATTCAAAATGTATAATGAACACTCAGTTGAATGGAACTATAATATTCATAAATATAATAAATATTCAATGTGTAACATAAGAAATCAATATATGTATTTTTTTAAATAATAAAAAAAACATATTCTTTTAAAATTTAATTGTCTAATATGGTTGATGTGTTGATGTGTTATTGCAGGCTTCACATTCAATGTATAAAAATGATTACTAGTTCCATGAGTAGATTCCAACAAATTATTACATAATTATAAATAAAACCAAAATGTAGTAACTTTTAAAATGAATCACATAGGATCACATGATGGTGACAATTATTTTTTGTCTATTGTGTGTAAGAATACAATTGTAACTTTTTTCTTGGAAGCTTTTATCACTTGAGCATATTTTAACCTACTTAATTTCCATTCTTTTAACTAAATAGTCCAAATGTAAGTTTTTAAAAGTAATTTAAATAAAAATAACATATTTATAAATGGTAGCTTGTTGAAACGGTGAAAGTAATTATTTAAATACAATATTTAATTTTTAACTAATTAAATAGACAATAAAAAAAAATTATTAATTTGTTTATGCTTTATTTTAAATTTAACACTAAGATTTTGTAAGATAACCCTTCAATTTATAATAAATAAAATATTTCATAGATATGAGCTAAAACAAATAAGTCTAATCACAATTGGTGAACTTTATTTTGCAATATCATTATCTAAATACAATATTTAATTTTTAATTAATTAAATAGAAAAAAAAATTTATTAAATTTTTTATACATTAAATTTAGCACTAATATTATTATTATTTAATAATAATAATGATAAAAACTCAAAACTGTCAACTTAACCAATTCATACACATAACCCAAAGTGTATACCCACTAATATTTTTCTAAATATGGATTAATATGACATCTGATACATTTTTTATTATTATTATTTTAGAGTATCCATACTTCTCTAGCTTTACGTGTATGTAAATCAGTTGAAATGAAATATGAAAAGCATATATATTTTCATACGTTTATGTTTGAGAAAATGTGGGATGTACTATCAAGCGGGATTAATTTTTCAACCGGCGGGTGGGAAGGGTTGAATGGGAAAATTGTTTTACAGTTTCGAATGAAATGAAATCTAAGACAAATCTCTATGGGATTCTATTCCCGACCATAAAAGTGGTCTCAAATTCAAGTGCATGTGCAAAATTTACTGCAGGAGGAGCAATCAAGGAGCTTAGTTCCTTTTCAAACTGTCAAATCCATTAATTGTGCAATCAATTTTATACATTGAATGATGTGAAGCCTACAATAACACTTCAAAGATATCAACCAATTAAATTTTAGAAAAATATATTCTTTTATTATATATATATATATATTTCCTATGTTACACATTCTATATAACACATAAATTCAAAGTCAACAATAAACTAAGATTCAAAGAAAAACTCATTGTTATAGTCCAAGATCTTTGAGAGGGACTAATAAAACTTTTTATAACGTTTTTATGATAAATAAAACATTGATTATATATATACATCTATAACTTTAAAAAAAAATTGTTTATATATATAACAATTATACATTTTATTTATATAAATTAAAAAAAAACAAAATTAATTAATTAATTAATTAATTATATATATATAATTTTATTTTATTTTTATTATTTTTATTAAAAAAAATAATATAAAATTTGAAATGAAATATAATAGAGCAAAATTCTATTTTAGAAAAGGTAATGTGCGCCTGGCATGAGGCCCATGTGTCTCCCATCCATTTTTTGAGGATTAAAAAAAATATATTATTATTATTTATGGGACAACCTGGAACAAAACCCTCTTTCCCTTCATTCCTCAGTCATTCTCCAATTTCTCAAAGCATTCCATCTCTCTCCTCTGTGATGTCATGGTCGAGGCGAGGTTTCCTAGTCATGACCGTAGAGATGGCTTTGTCTTGGGTTTAGCTATGGAACTGTATGGGGTGCATGGTAGCTCGGCCACGCACTCAAAGTGTCCAGCAAGCAGCCATGGGTTGAGTTGTTGGGTTGAGTTGTTTCAATATCTAAAAAAAAATATTTGTTTCCTGTGCAACTCATCGTTCACGTTTGTTGCACATCATTGGCATGGATGGAGATGGATGCACATCAAGGTTTTGGGTTTGATTTCTTAAAGATATCAATGTTTCCATACTTGGCATCTCTTCTTGGGAATTTCCCGTTTCCATACTTGGAAACTCTTCTTGGGCATGGTTTGGTGGTGGGGATCAGTCCATGGACGCCTCCTTTGGACGTATAGCCACGGCACATGGCCCAAAGGGAAGCTCAGCCATGCGACCCAATTCGTGTATGTGAAGGGAAGGTGCGTTGGCTTGTGAGAGGGTTTAAATATTTGATTTTTTTTTATTTTACAGGTAAATAGATATTCATGAAATGTTTATTTATAAGATTTTATTACTACTAATTCTTCTCAAGCCTCTGTATTCCATTTATGGTTTTGGTACAGTTTGTAGATATTTATTTACAAGATTTCAGTGCTAGTAATTCTTCTCAATCTTCTTGGCGATTCCATTTTGGATTGTGTTACAATTTTTATGAATGTGGTAACCTCTTCTAGGTTATGTTTTTTTGTGTGTGGGGTATCATTGGCTATTATAAGCTTAAAACCCATATTTTCTAAAATTTTCTATGCACTACATGGGAAACCACTCCAACTATTATTTTTACACATTTGAATTTTCTACCATTACAAGCTTCTTTGATTACATTGATGTCATTACAAGCTTCTTTGATTACATTGATGTCATGTTCTATTCTTTGTTTTCTTTATGTAGGCTACACACAATGTTCATATATAATAAGGAACCTAGTTCCCAATCTAACATTGTAACGAACATTCTTCATCCAATAAAAATGTTGATATTTTGTGCTTATATAAACTTTGCTTATATTTTTATAGGTTTTGAATTTATTTTCAATTTTGTTTTTGTTTTTCATATTTAGATAGCTATATTTTAGAAATATGAAATATGAAATTTTTCATTCTACACAGAATTTATCTTAATTTGTTTATAACAATAATAATACATAGTGTATTTCATTTGCATCTCCGTGTAGTACCTCTTCCCACATTCACAAAACCTTTGAACACCTTCACTTTGTGAAAAGAGTGTATTGACACACACACACATATTCTTAACTCCAACTAAGTTTTTTGTTTAGCTAAGATTCCAAATTAATATAATTTTGTTTGCATACAATAGTCATTTAATAAGATTGGACATTTTATTTGTGCTCCAGAAACGTTATATTTTCATTTTATTTTTGTTTATTCTATTTTTATTTATTGTATGCAAACAAAGTTTTGATTTTATTTTTGTTTATTTATTGTATGCAGAATCAAATTTTATTTTCGTTTATTTATTGTATGAACAAACATGAAACTATAAGAAATATTTTAGGCACACCATAAATCAACCTCTCTATAAGTTGTAATCCTCATTTATGGGATTCTAAGGTTATATGGGCAATGGGATATCTATTTCATTCCCTCTTAAATATATCATCTCATTAGTATTTATTTAGATTATTTAGATTATACACAAAGATGATGGCCTTTTTGGTCCTAGTGTTTGATCCTAAGTTCTGATACCAAATGTAACATTTATCCATGGGATGATACTAAATAATATTTGATAATTTAAACACATACATTAAGTGTAAACACAATTTTTTACTTTCATAAATGTGATAACCTACAACATACTCAAAACCTTTTAACATTTTTCCAATGCTAAATATTTCAAATTTGAATCCAAATAAATGAATATAAATTAGAGAATGAAAAAAGTAAGAAGTTAACTTTATGATTTAAGTATTTAAATAAAAACATAAAAAATATACCAAGCAAAATACCTCCTCCCTAGTATGCTGAAGATGACTATTTGCAATGTAGTCTTGTCAGTAGTAGGAATATGCCTCTAAACATTTTCTCTTTCCACCTGCCTAAAGGGAAACAACAAGATCCTCCCAACCAACTAGGAGCCTAGTCAACTTCCTAGCTCCAAGAAACCTTTCAATTTCTTGTCTCTTAGTGCCCATAACTCCAAGAACAAAAAAACACAAAAGATCCAAGAATAATATCACAAGAATTATATTTTCCAAGAATTGTTCAAGCTCTCAACGTTCTCTCTTATTTCTCAATTTTCCATTTCCCCTTACCTAAGTTTCCTCAACCACCCTCATTATTAGCCTTCAACCTCCTTTATCTAGATTTTTGGGACAAGTGTGAAATAAAACTAAATTATAAATGACTTGCATAAAACAATAATAAATAAAATGCAAATTCTTTCTTCTCATGCTAGCTAATAAATGTAATTTGAATTTTTTTCCCAAAATGCACATGATAACCCACCATGCTCATTTATTTCATCATAGCAACCATCCATCAAATTCAAAGAAGGTATTTAATTCTTCTAGATATTTTTGTATGAAATATAATTTACATAGTCATTACACCATTCAATTAAATAGTTAATAATGTAATTTAATAATTAATACATTAATTAATTGTACCAATGTACATGTGTAGGGTATGTGTGTAGCTAGCGGACACATATCTCATTCATGTACTAATGATAAACAACTATTGTCTCTAGTGCATAGTTCATATATAATCACACCAAGGAATGCAAGACAACATATCAAGTAAATTCATCATTTAATAATATTAATGAACAAAATTAAAATAATTCATCAGTAACTCATTATCACACTTAAAATATCAAAAGGGAATCAAATGAGATTTTTAAACATGGTAGAAACGAAGTGAGTAAACACTATTAGCACATATGATCCCTAATCAGTATTCTCAATTATCATTGAATCATCCTTCCTTCCTAACCTACTTCCATCTTCCATCTTGTCATTTCCTCTGCTGGACTAAGTTGGAGCATCAACTATATTGACCTAACTCTAGACATAACCCATAAGAGGAAGTGGCATATATCGCGACCAAGTTTCCCCGGTAGGAAAATAATAGTCATCATCACACGTCTAAGGGATCATCACTTCACACAACCCTCCCACAACTCTAGGTTTCAGAGGATAAACGGTGGAAAATACCTCCACCCCTCCTCATAGAAATAGGGTCAACACCTTACATAAATCCATACTGTACAACTATTGATCTTAGAGTCATGTCATCAAACAACAACTCTGAGCAAGTTGTGCTACTTGTCAAAACCACACTTACCACAAATGATAGCAATATCTTGAATCATAATTTAAATAGTAAGTGCAACTTATAACATACACTATCTTCTTGATGTCTATGACATCTGAGTTACCTCAACACTACAGTCATTTGGTTATCACATGACTCATCAACCCGTAGGTTAGTTCACCAATAAGTCATCTTCATGCATATACATCACAATTTTGTATAAGAATCCATATCTATATTGACATTTAATTATGAAATGTATGTTTATTTTTTAATCATGTCTTGCATCTATTATGCATTCACAACATAACTTCAATTGGTTTCCATGTACCAAAATTCCACATTTAAATTTGCTTGTTTGAACAATTATCGTAACTATCATCATTATGAACACATAACAATAAGAATAACATTATGCAACACATAAATAGGTCTAGATAAACACATCTCAAATGTCTATATTAGTCTAACTGAGTTCAAATATTTAGTAAGCATTGAATTACTAATATGAGTAATATCAAAGTTCTAATTGTCTAATGTCAAAATATGGGGCGTTACAATTGCAATTGTAAGAATCCAATACTTTTGGCTAGGAATAAAGAAAGAAGTGACTCATTATATTTCTAGGTGTCTAGAATGCTAAAATGAAAAAACAGAGCATAGACATTGAGCGATGTTGTTGCAATCATTGCCCATTCCTGAGTGGAAATGAGAAGTGGTTACAATTGATTTTATTACAAAGATGCCCAAAACAGTGAAGCAACATGATTCCATCATGGTGGTAGTAGATAAATTAACCAATGAAACACATTTTATTCCCATGAAGACAATACACAAGGCAATAAATATTGCAGATATCTACCTGAAAGAGGTTTCCAAGCTACATGGGGTGCATAAGGAAATTGTTTCATACAAAGATCCAAAACTCATATCTAATTTTTGGAAAGGTTTGTTCAAATGATTTGGAAAAAACTTAAATCTCAGTACAATGTATCACCCAGAATTATATGGGAAAACAAAGAGGACTAACCGAATCATTGAAGACATGATCAAAATGTATGTGATGGACCAAACATCAAAGTGGGAAGATTATATCCAATTAGTAGAGTTTTCTTATAATAATGGGTATCAAGCATCATTAAAAATGAGCCCATTTGAAGCATTATATGGAAGAAAGTGTAACACACCAGTGAGTTGAAATAACCCAACAAACATAGTTTTCATTGGACCAAAATCGTTGAGAAAAATGGAAGAGGAGATGTCAAAGATTAGGAAAATTTTAAAGGCTACCCAAGATATGAAGAAAAGTTATGTAGACAAGATCAAAGTTTTTAGAGATTTTAAAGTGGGTCAACATTTTTTTCTAAAATTTAAAGTGAAAAGAAGTTCGCTAAGATTGGGTTGTTTCCCAAAGTTGACAATAAGATATTATGGGCCTTTTGAAATCTTAGGGAAGATAGGGCCAATTGCATACATCCATGAGAGTGCATAATGTATTTCATGCATCATTATTAAATAAATATATTCCTCACTCTAACCATATAATTGATTGGACCATGATCTAGGTGGAAAATGAAAGGGATTTCTGGGTGCAACCAGTATGCATCCTGGACCGGAAAGTCAAGGTGCTCAGGAACAAATCCATGGGGTTGGTAAAGGTTCAATGGACCTAATAAATTACCGAATATGGAACATGGGAGCACAAAGAAACTATGTGGGAGGAATACTCACGATTGTTTGTCAATTTTGAAGGAAACATAAATTGAAAATGCAAGACTCTATTTTGGGTAGCTAGAGTTTCAAAAACACATCTCAGAATCCTGGTCACTTACGTTGACAACCTTGATAAAAGAATGGTGTGTAGCTTAATGGATTGAGAATACTGAAGGAGAAACATTCATTGGTTCAACAAGTTGAGAGAAATAGGAGATTTTAGTCGGGATTGTTGTTGGAGGGTAAAACAGATTGCAGAATTGTTTTCTTTTCTAAATGTTGTAATGTGATGTAAATTTGTATATGTATTAGACATGGTAGTGTGAACTGAGGACAATGCACAATTTTAAGGCAAGGGGGATGTAATATCCCCACTATAGTCCCCAGTTTAATTAATGCATAATGTAGATATGAATGTGGTTATGGTCAAATGATGTAATACATGAATGTATTTTCTATTTTTAAATAAATAAAATGTGATACCAATAAACATGAACAAAATTAATATAGTAAAATTATTAGAAATTAATTTTAAGCTCAATTTGAAAATTCCCCCTCTAAACGTAACTAAGAATTAAATGAAATTAATACAATAAAGTTATTAATTAAAAATAATTTTATCAATCTCTTGAGTACTGTAGTTTTTTTCTAATAACACAATTAAGAATTAATTTTGATTAACATAGAGCATGTAAATACCTTAATTTTTTTTTATAATGGTGAAATAACTTTTTTTTTATCTGAATAAACTCTACATTTTATAGTGTTTTTGGATCATTTCTCGTAGAGCCCATTATAAGGGAAATGTAGAGGTTTAAAGTGTTAAGTGTTATGTTATGTTATAATTATAATTATAATTATTATTTTGTAAGTAAGTATATATATATATAAAGCATTTTAGAGAAAAACATTACAGTATCGTCAAGTTTGTCCAAGGACTTTAGTTACTAAATTTCCCCAGAGGGAAACCAATTTATCCAGCCTTCCAAATCAAAACCACAGATTAAGATAGAAATTCAAATAACAAAACTAACCAATTGGAACGAAATCGCCCCATGGGGAAACTGATTCGCCCATGCTTCTAAAACCTCTAGGACATATGTAAGACATTCAAAACGAAATTTAACAAAAAATATAGGTGGAAAAATATAAGCATAACGAACAATAGACGAAGCAGTCTGACACATGTGTATATGTCATAGCTCATGTCGTCGACATGTTTCATGCCACAGTATCCAAAGTAGGCACTTGGAGATTCAAAGCTAAGTTTGTTGTCGCGTCGTCCACTGGCGACAATTGGAGAGTGAGAACAAGATCATGGTTGAGTTCACTGGTGCATTGGGTGCCTGTTCTGTGGGGTGTTGAGAGCCATGCAAAGAGCAAAGAAATTACAAAATTTGTGTCCCCACGGAATTTCGCACGGGTAGTGAAATCTGAACAGGAGTGGGGATGTTCCTAAGGTTTCTCCTGGTGGACGAAGGTGTCCTCACGTGGAGACTGGAATGGTGGCGAGTGCACTAGCGGTGGTGCATGAGATGAGTTCTCGGGCGAATTGGGTGGGATGACCAAGGAAAGTTGCGAGGAGGAGGCCAGGTTCGACAATGGCCCTAGGGAAAATACTAGTGAATTCCCTAGGAGGTCGAATCACTCAACTCGACAAGCCTAGGGAAAGGAAATAGGTTGGAGGCCACTGTGGCTCTAAGAGGATTGACCAGAGGAGGAGAGTGAGGAAGGAAACGAGTTGTTCGAAGGTGCGGGAGTAGGCTGAGGCCAAATGGCCATGCACAACTTATTTTGGTACCAGGCCAATCCTCCCTTGGATTTCCCCTGCAGTCGAGGCATGACCGAAGTAAGGCGAAGGTGAGCAGGAACATGGAAATGACAATTCTAGCAGCTGAGTGCTAGGGAAGGGTGTAGACTGCGACATGGCTCTAGTGAGAAGAGAAAAAGATGAATAATTTTTCAGTGAGCTCCATGGTATGAATACAACTGTAGAGGGAGGGCGCACACACGTAGAGGTGACCACAGTAATGGCGAATCCATTGATTGGACGAGAAGGAAGAGAAGAGCACACTTGGAGCGTTAATGGCATTATGGTATGAGTGAAGACAGTTTAAGTTCATGGTGTGGGAGGAGGGTAGGGGCATGCGCTAGTCTCGTGGCTGGTACTATGCTGGAAGGCATCGTCCTCGCCCTTGTGACACATGTTCCTCGCTAACACCCCATTGAGGGGATATCTATAATTATTATTGTTATTATAATAAAATCTACTCAAATAATAATAACAATAATAATAATAAAGTCCACTTAATATATGGAAGTCGTAATAATTACTTTAGTATGGTATATAATTAGTTTTCTAATATATTTAAAAAATGAAATGTTTGAATATATATTAATATATTAAAAGATATATATTGATTCAAATTTCTTTTGTTTTGATTTTCCCTACCTTCAATTAATACATTTGTTAAAGAATGTAGTGGAGGTCATAATATATATGGAGGCTTTAATAAATTAAAAAATATATTAATATATTTTATAATATTAATATTTGTTAATACTTTAATATTAATGTATTAAACCAACATAGATCCATCTTAACCCCCAATCTATATATTTACACCTTGAGAGAGATATTTTATAGATTAGTGGTTAAGATGGCTCAAATTAATTATCATTTAGCTTTAAAGTGGATATTTTAAGTTTTTTTACAATAAAATGATAGAGAGACTAACTTATTAACTTCCAAAAAGTTCAAGCATATTAGAAAATATTTTTCAAATCAAATATCTTTCATATAATTGATAAGAACTTCGACAACTAAACTTTTTTTTATAGAGGTTTTGGCTCATTTTAAGACAAGTAAAATCACTAAAATTTTGAAGAAAATAAAAGCTCCCCTTAAAAATTGAATTTCTCCACTTATTAACACACTACATAGAATAAATGAAAAACACTTTAATAAACATTGATGAGGTTAAATAAATTAAAAAAATACTTTAAGAACAAAATTAAAGAATTAATTCTAATGGGATAAGGTCAAACAAATTAAAAAAATGATTTTAGTTGGATGAAGTTAACTACTTTAAATATTATATCAATTTATCAATTTATCAATATGAAGTTAACTACTTTAAATATTTATCAATTTATTTTAAAATGGTTTTCAAGACTTTAATTTATACATATGACATTGTTAATAGTTATTGATATCTAGATGTGTCCAATTCTACTCAAATTCCAATTCTACTCAAACTTTTCAAAAAATCAAAAAATAAAGTAACCATTTTCATTTCTATTTTTCCTTTAGACTATGCATACATAATATATTGTTAAAGTTTCTAGCATTTTATAATTATTTTATCTTTTAGCTTTGGGTTACTTATAACTGCTATAAAATATTTTTAAGAGAATGATATAAACAACATTGCTGCTAATTTTACTTGTATTGATATTTGATTACTTTATCATCTAGAAATGTTTGTAATATTATTAAATCCGAGCATCCTAGAGTGTGATTGATGCATTTTTATATATAGTTTATACTTTAGACTTCAAGTTAACATTTGGTACAAAATTCCAACACTCTACTCTGGAAATTAGATACTACATTATGTGATTTGTTTGCATTAAACTGCAAAAAATTGTAGCAAAGAACAAACTATTCTTACACAAGTTTATTTCGATAGAGAGTAGAGAGTCTAGCATGTGATTTACTAGGTGCTCACTTGGAGTCCTATAAAAAAAGGGCCCATTAGAAGCTCTATAGAAGAAGGCCTCATTGACACTGCCACCAAACATTTTTCAATAAATTGCTTCATTTTTGAATTGGTAATCTTTTGCAATGATGTAGGTCTTATACCAAAACTCACCTTCTTATAAATCTAAGGAACTTTAATGCACCCATTGTAAGGAATCGTCAAAGTCTCCAGTAAACACATGCCAAGCGAATAAACATCTACATGTTGATTATAATCCTTTGCATATAATTATGGAGTCACCATGAATTCCGGTGTACCAATGACAGTGTGCACAACATGATCCTTTGCCACGATAGGAACAAAACCCAGATTCCCGATCTTCACAACACTAGTATTACCATTCATGAATATATTGCTACATTTCAGATCTCTATGAATTATGCAAGGGTTATGATTATGAATATAATTCAATCCTTCTAATATCTTACATACCCAAATCTTCATTGAGACATGCCAATGCTTCTGGAATTATTTCCTTAGGTGCAGACCTTAGTAATAAAATTCACATGTCTCGTGCTTCGAGGGTCCCTTTTATTGCGGATGCAAAACTTAATATATACTACACACAATACATAAATCAATTTACCTTCTGGACACAAAGAAGAAGTTAGGTATAAAGGGAATGTTGAGATTATAGGGGTTTGTCTCTCATTGGCTCTTAAAGTGGCTTTAGTGAGTTTTATTACATATAAATACATTATTAGTACTTAAATGTTAAGAAAACTAACAACTTTGTCAATAACATGGATAGTGTTTAAAAATGACTTCGAGTAAGCAATGTTGAGTAAAAATTCATAGCTTCAACAATAATGTGGATGACCTATTGTAACACACCCACTATCGTAATTTAAATTTTTTGGGGTTAATCTCCCACAAATGAGAAATCTCCACCAACCCGTATTAGCAAAATACCAATCCCTGACTCTATACCAGGATTCG
>JZKD02S1673686.1:568050-578227 GCA_000966675.3 Picea glauca | reverse complement strand
GTAGATCGGAGGGAGCCATTACCACATCTATAAATCTAAAGTATAAGAAACCTTAATCAATTAACTAGACCGGAAATGAAATGCACCGTTTTCAAAGTAAATATGGTTTGAAAGTTATTGTTATTCATATTTTATCATCAATTCTTAATAAAAGAAATCGCTTTCAATTTCATAAACGTTAATTGAAACTAATATCGTTTCATAATGCTTCAATGCTTCCTTAAAAAAATTAATAATCTTATAACCTCTCAAAACTTTAAGGGAGAAATTACCTCTACAAAATATTCATTTAGTATAGTAATGATAAGGGAGAGAATTAGCTTATGAATTTAGCACCTCGTAGGTAGATATCCTTGAATAATAATTTGACCAAGTTGAACTTATTATATCCACCTAACCAATGACTTATATACCATTAAATGAAAACCGCCTAGCTAGTGAACACGGTTATCTCTCATGACAAGAGTAGTATAATTGAAGCATGGTAAAGTATATGCATAAGTATCTTAGGATAGTACGAATGAATATGTTGAGATGGTAATTTAATGGTGAAATAATAAATAGTTGTTAAATTTTTTTATGATGAACATAGAAAAATTATATATATATAATATCTCAAATTTGGTTTGGTTAGTTCATGAATCTTTGCTAATATGTGTGTTATGATTAATAGTTTACAACATATAATGAGTATACAAATAACAATTACGATAAAATACTGCAAATCTTATATTATGATATTTCTGTGGACTACAAATGTCGAATGCGGTTGAATAAAATGAATCACTCAACTAGATCAATGACAAAAGGATCTTAGTCGGAATATGATAAGAAAACTAAACAATAATACACGATAATACATTAACACTGCGGGATCAATGGATGATTTGGATCTAGGGCAGCTCACACGGTAACTTCTGCAAGTCCAGAAAGTTTTCCCTGATGGCTAGATCTCTCGAATCGGACTAGAATTTGTCCCAAACAGTGTGCCTTGTTGTCCCTCTCAATCCTAGTGATTGACCAGCCCCTCTGCTGGTGTGTCTGGACCTCGGATGGATCCCCTTGGGGAAATGCGCCCCTCTTCTATTGGAAAACTACGCCCTAGTGATTCCACCATCGGAATTAGTTGATATGTGTCTCGAACGGATCGTCCCGGCCTATAGTGAAATGGGTCGAAAGGGTTTCCATGGATCTGATCCGATAATTGCTCAGGAACCCCAAATGTTTCCTCTCCAAGTGTCACACTCCCAATGTCTGAAAAATGTGCCCCAAATGATTCCTCCGTTATAATCTGATGAGAAACAAGGAAAAATATGTGTCTGGCCTCCCTCTCAACTCGGTTAGAGGAGAATCTCTGAACTCTCCCTGAATGGGACAAGTCGATACACTAAAACTCCTCAGAAGTTGAGCCCTCTCCTTGAACAAGTGCCTCCCTATTGTTGAATCTTGTAGAACTATTTTTGAAGATTGATGGAGGACCTCTGTGACCTCCCCGGTGACTAAGGTGTGTCTCTCAACACCAAAATAATCCACTAGTGTATTAATTCTGGAATCCATCGAATTATCTCTTTTGAGATGTGCCTCTCTCCTCAATGACAAGTCAAAATCTGCATAATGATGGATTGGGTTTCTTTACCTTCTCTTATATCTTCCTGAAACCCTAATTCATTTTTGACTTTTTTTTTAGCTCTTTTGTTCTATTTTTAGCTCAAGTGGACTTAAAAGCGTTGTTAGCCACTTTTAGCTCAATGCCACTTTCAAATTATAACACCCTTGGCTGGAGTGACCTCTAGTAACCCTGTTTACCCCTTTTTGGCTCTGGCTATAGTCTAACGAGGTTCTTTAGACCATTAAGCCTCTTATTTGGAGTTACTATTTGGAAAGGGACATTACAGTCCCCCCTTTCTAAAATTGCTTGTCATAAATCAATATCAATCTAGGGTGTTACAACACTTGCTTTCTCTCTCAAGAAGCATATGCTACTAGAATCCCTCTCCATATGATCAAACACTCTCTCATGATCCTTATCCTCAGTTTCCATTCTCATAACTCCAATACCTTCTCTGGAACCAACTCCAATTGTCACTCCTCATCCAATGGGGGAAGCTCCTATGATGTGTTGATGAATTTTCCCACCACCTTCTTGAGGCAAGATACGTGGAACATGTTATGAATATTGCTCCCCTCTAGAAGCTCCATCTCATAAGAAACCTCTCCTACCCAACGCATGATCCTGTAAGGTCTATAAAATATGGGCTTGAGCTTCTCGGCCCCACTCTTCTTTAGAGATGACTGTATATAAGGTTGGAGTCTCAAGAAAACCAAATCCCCAACCTCAAATTTGCACTCTATCTTGTGCATGTCCGCACTCATCTTCTATCGATTATGTGTTATCTTCATGTTCTCCTTTAGAAATTTGAGAATCTACTAAATCTCTGTGATACAATCCTTGGCATTGAGAGCTCTTCTTTCCCCAAAAAACAAGTATATCAAAGTGAGATCATCATACCCATACAATTCCTGGAAGGGTGTCATATAAATGTACATGTGGAAAGTAGTGTTGTAATAATGCTCCCCTAAATGTAGCCACTTGAAGCATGTTTTCTACTGTCCACCAACATAGTTCCTTAAATACCCTTCAACCCACTTGTTGACAATATCGGTCTTCCCAACTATCTAAGGGTGATAGTGGGTGTTGGGTGTCAACTCTTTCGCCACCAATATAAACAACTCCCTCCAGAATTTCCCAATAAACCAACTGTCCCTGTCATTGATGATGTTCCTCGACAACCCGTGAAATATGAAGACCTCTTTGAAGAATAACTCAACTACCTGAACTACGTTGTACTCTATCGATATGGCATAGAAGTGAGAAAACTTGGTCAATATTTCGACCACTACATAGATGCAGTCCTTACCTTAGACCTTGGGTAGGCCTGTGATGAAGTCCATCAATATGCTCTCCCATTTTTTCTCTAGAATGGGAAGTGGTTGAAGTATCCTTGCTGGAAGCATATGCTTTGACTTGTTATGCTAACAAGTCACACACTCACTGATGTACCGCATAATGTCATGTTTGAGGCCTTTCCATGAGAACCTCTCCCTAATCTTTGTGTAGGTTTTGAAAAACCCTTGATGGTCTGCTAGTTGTGAATCATGAACCGCTGCGAGGATCTTCTTCTTGAGCCCTGAATATGGTACTAAGTAGACTCTATCCTTGTAGAATATGACATTGTCAATGACCTTGTATATGTCATCCTGAATCTTTCCATCCAGTACCTCACAAGTGAACTTGTTCTTTGAATATTCCACTAACAAGAGGGATTTCCAATCTACTAAAATATCCATCAAAAAACATGTTGCAGGTCTCCTAGATAGCACATCATCCATAGTGTTCTTCTTCCCCTTGACATACTCTATGTCGAATTCAAATGCATGTACCTTCGTCACCCATTTCTATTGGCACTCACTGAGGTCCTTTTGCTTAAGGAAATACTTCAAGCTGTTTTGATTTGTTTTGAACACGAATTTGTTTCCCACCAAATATTGTATGAATTGGTTCAAGGCATGCATGATTTCTAGCATTTCCTTGTCATAAATGCAGTACAACCTCTCGGTTTGACTGAGCTTCCTTTTCTCAAATACAATGAGGTGACCTCCCTGCATCAAAGCTACCTTGATACCCTCGTCGGACACATCACACTCTAGTAAAAATGGTAAAGTAAAGTCTAGTAATGCTAACAATGGACATGTTCCCATGAATTCCTTCATTTGATCAAAGGCTTTCGGTGATTAATCGGTCGAGATAAAATCCCCATGCTTGGTGAGATCCATCAGTGGTGCTCCAAGCTGAGAAAAAACCCTAAAAAACCTCTTGTAATAGATGCATAACCCAAAGAATCTCCTCAACTCTGTCACATTCTTGGGCATTGGCTAATCCAAAATGATGTTGATCTTCTCTTGGTGTACCTGTATCCCCTGTGCACTAATGATGTGGCCCAAGTAAAGTAGCTCTGTCATACTGAACTCACACTTGGACTCTTTGGTGTATAGTTAATGCACCTCCATGATTCTCAATACCTCATCCAAGTTTTTCATATACTCTTGTCATGTCTTGTTGTAGACCAAGATGTCATTGAATAAAACCAAGACCGATTTCCTCAATTGATCCATGAATATGTGGTTCATGCAATACTGAAATGTAGTCGGTGCATTGGTTAGCCCAAATGACATAACCAAAAACTAGAAATGACCAAAGTGACATCGAAATGACATCTTCTCTATGTCCTGCTCTCGGATGTTGATCTCATGATACCTAGAGTGTAGATCAATCTTCGAGAAGAAAAATTCCCCATGCAGTTCATCCACCAACTCGTCAATGTGAGGGATGGGATACCGGTTCTTCATGGTTTTCTCGTTGAAGGCCTGGTAATCAATGCACATCCTCATGGTACCATCATTCTTTAGAACTAAGACAACTAAAGAAGTCAATGGACTGTTGCTAGGTCTTATGTGGCCCGTCACTAGAAATTCCTTAATTTATTTCTCTATCTCATCCTTTAACCTCCTATCGTGATGATAGGGTGGTGTGATCATAGGTTTCCCCCCCTCCTCCAACTCAATGGTGTGCTCAAACCCCCTATCAAGTGGTCTCCCTGGTGGAATTGACCCAAAAACCTATTGATGTCATCCCAACAAGTTCTTGATCTATGTCTGATACTTTTGTTGACCCTCTGAATCCTTTTGCATAGTGATAAAGCACTCTGCGACATATGTTACCTCCCCATGTTTGAATATCCTCTCCATCGTCTTGGACAAAAATGTCTTAGGTGCTCATGTCGACATTTCCCTTAGAACAACCCTCTTCCTATCACTGTCTTTGAACCCCATCTCCAAGGTTTGGTCGTTGGTGGTGATTTTTCCCAATGTGATCATCCACAAGACTTCCAATACCACATTTGTGTTAGATAGGTCAACCACATAAAATGTGTCTCTCACTGTGTAGTTTCCTAAATTTATCTGCAAGTCCAAATCTCTATCTAGACACTCCATTGTATGGCCATTTTCTACTACAACAACAAACCCCTCAAACTCTTATGTCCGAAGTGCATGCCTCGATACGAAGGAAGAATCAATGGAGTTGTGGGTGGCCCACCATTTATCAGGGTGATTTCTCGTTGTCCCTGAATAGTCCCTCCGATTTGAGGGGTACCATACCTAGGAACACCAGAAATTGTTGCTATGACTCCTCCCTTTGCTGGGTTTCGTCTGTTGGCCTACTCCTAAGGATGTGGAACTACCGGTGGGTGGGTCCCTGCTTATGTTGGTGATCTACGGGGAGGCTACTCCTCTACTTGTTTTGTCTCCTCCTCTGAGCTAGTGGATTCACTTTCATGCTCTTCCTCCTTACTATCCACACTATCTGCTTCCACCTCAATATAATGAATCTCTCCCTTGCCCATGCACCTATGGCCTGGGACCCAAGGGTCTTTGCAGGTGAATTAAATCTTCTTCCTCATAAGCTCTCACCTCGTCTCATCATCCAAATTCTCCTTTCCCTTCCATTCTCTATGGAATGGATTCCTATCTCGGTACCTCTGTGGTACAAAGGGTTTGGAAAAGGGTTTAGTCTTCAATGCTGAGTCTGCCAAATCTCAAGTGCGTAAGATGGAATCCTACCAGGTGTGAGGAATGTATGCCTTCACCCATCCTCTCAAGGGTTATGTGTGTTGATATTATTGTAGTTGTAGGAGGTATTAACCTCCACTTGTGACCTTTGATGAGATTTCAATATTCCAGGAAGCAAGAGAAACCCTAAAAGACTTGGACATAACCCTAGAAGAGAAGTCGACTAAAGAAAATATTTTATATTGAGTATTTAGCCTAAAGAAGAATAATTCAGCCCAGAAAGATTAGAGAAGGCAGTGTAAATACATGATGTCAGTTCTCATTTGAGACAGACATATCGGAATTGTAGATATCCACTTGTGCGCACTGCATAAATATAGTAGCACGCAAGTCTGGGGAGCAGCTGCAGTTTTAGTTCCTGCAACCTGTAATTTTGGTTTTCTTGGGTTGTAATTTCTAATCAGTCTTGGTTATGATTGCTTGGTTCATTATCCTTGGTTGGCTATTAATTTTCTATTAGAATTATTCTCTTTGTTAAGGTCAAGGTTCTCATGGGTGGCATTAGTGCCTATGGTTGGGTGACAATATTGCTATATTGTCTATGGTTAAACGAGCACACCCACTTTTCTAACAGGTTATGGGCCCACACCTCCTTCATTCATTCTAACCACTAGAAGGAATCTAAGGCATACGGTTATCAATCTCGTTGAAGAACTGTCTCTAGGGTTTCTTGCAGGTACAATTACTGAAGCACTGTCCTTAGGGTTACTAGCAAGTGTTGTTATAGAAACCCTAAAACTCTTTCCTAGCACCTTATGATGGAATACCTTACTCAAGGAGAATATATTATAGTGCGCCTTAGTCTAGTGCACCTCTTGGCACTCTCAGAAGGAAAAAATGTCAAAGTTGAGATTTTGGGTCAAAGCTTCACCAGTTATCAGTCAACATAAATCATGAATGAAAAGATAGATCATCCACACTATTCAACTCTCATAGGATCTCTTGAATATTACATGTGGATAATTTAAAATGGATCTTCTAGGCATATGATACGATACCAGGTCAGACTCTCTAATCTAAATGAAAATAAGATATCCTACAAGGTAGAACTTGGAGATAAAAACACATATCCAGTCGAAGGAATTGGTGAATCCTCCATCAAATTGAAAACATTTAACAATGTTCATTTGAGAAATGTCTTATATGTACCTAGTTTAGAAAATAACTGTGTATCCATATCTTTGCTAGAAGACAAAGGAAACAAAATATCCTTTTTAGATGGAAAAGTACTATCTTGGTCTAGAGACTCTGGCATAGAGAACACTAGAGTTATTGGAACCCGTAAAGGAAGACTGTACAAACTACTAGAAAGAAATGATGAAGCTCTTGTACATGATGAAGTCAATACCAATGAACTTTGGCATATAAGGTATGCTCATATCAACTATCAAGCATTACCTTTCCTCAAAAAGATGGTTGATGGAATACCATAACTACAATCTACACATGAAGTAATTTGCAAAGGATGTGCTCTTGGTAAGAATGTTAAGAAACCATTCTCAAACAGCAATAATAGATCTAAGGAAATCCTGGATCTAATACATTTAGATATTTGTGGTCCGATGCCAATCAAATATCTAGGAGGTTCTATTTAGTATGTAATCTTCATAGTTGATTACTCAAGAAATACTTGGTTATAACTCTTGAAGACAAAGGACGATTTTTTCAGCAAGTTTCAAGAATTCAAAGCAGAGATATAGAAGCTCGCAAAAAAGAAAATCAAGACCTTGAGAATAGATAATGGAGGTGAATATACATCCAAGGAATTTTTTTCCTTTGGATAATCGACAAGGGTTAGGAGGGAGCTAATTTCTCCTCATAATGCTCAAAAAAATGGTGTAGCAGAAAGGACAAACAAATCTATTGAAGAAAATGTGAAAGCACTAATGAACGATCAAGGTTTATCTATGTATTTGTGGGGAGAAGCAACCATGACAACAATATATGTTCAAAACAGAAGTATCAATCGTATATTGAAGGATATGACTCCAGAAGAAGCCTTCTTGGGAAAGAAACCTAATGTGGAACACTTAAGAATCTTTGGATGCCCTATTTACATTCACATCCCCAAGGATAAAAGGAAGAAATTGGAACCCTCAGGAAATAAGGGCATATTCGTGGGATACAGTGAACCATCCAAGGCCTATATAATCTATATCCCGGAACAACATAAGGTTCAAGTCAACAGAGACATAACCTTCAATGAAAATATGGCTTTCGAGAAATCCATAGAAGAAACTATAGAAGAAGAAGAGTATGAAGAGACTAAATAAGAAAGCACATGTCTGCCAGAAATTCAGAATGAAGAAACATAACAACTTGATCATTCGATGCAACCATGTGAAACTATTGAATCAGACACTATACCCAAAACCAAGAAACGTCCAGCTTGGCTTGAAGCTACTCTACAAGAAGTAGAAAGACTCAAAGCCCCAAGTGGCACCTTCATAAAAAGAAAAAATCCCAAAAGATTATCCATCTATGCAACATGCATGAAAAAGACTCTAAATTAAGAACCCACCACATTTGAAGAGGCATCTTAGAAGAAACAATGGATATAAGCCATGATAGAAGAACACAATTCCATCATGAAAAATTATGTATGGGAAATTGTCCTTAGACCCAAACAAAAATCAGTAGTAACTTCAAAATGGGTCTATAAGATCAAACATGCAACAAATGGAAGTGTGGACAAATACATAGCAAGGTTTGTAGCTAGAGGGTTCTCCTAGAAGAAGGGAGAAGACTACGACGAGACATTTTCTCTTGTTTCCAGATATACTTCTATTAGAGACATTATGTCTATTGTTGCTTCCATTGGATGGATTTTACATCAGATGGATGTAAAGAAAAATTTCCTCAATGGAGCAATCGAAGAAGAAGTATACATTGAACAACCTCAAGGATTTGAAGTACACTCCAGTGACACTCATCTTTGCAGACTAAAGAAAACCTTATATGGACTCAATCAAGCTCTAAGAGCTTGGTATGCCATATTAGACAACTACTTAATAAGACTTGGTTTCTCCAAGAGTTATGCCGATCCAAATATTTTCTACAAAGTGGTGAACAATGCACCTGTGATTCTACTGCAATATGTTGAATATTTATTCTTGACAGGTGAAGAGTCTCTTATCATACAATGTAAGAAGGAACTAGATTTTTAGTTCGATATGAAAGATCTTGGTCTCATGCATTATTACTTGGGACTAGAAGTATGGAAGAAACATGGTGAAGCATTCGTTGGACAAGGAAAGTATGCAATGAAGATTCTTTAGAAGTTTGGAATGATCGATTTCAAATCCATGGACACTCCTATGACCACGAATATAAGGAAAGTAACAGACTGAGATTATTATCTAGTAGACCCATACCTATATCGACAATTGATTGGGCCATTGATGTATTTAGTGAATACTCGACTAGATATTTGCTTTGTTGTAAACACCCTAAGCTAGTTTTAGGTGGAACCCGGACATGAGCATTGGATAGCTCCAAAGCATGTTCTAAGATATATTCGTGGGATTCTAAACTATGTCTTAAGATATACCGCATCTAGTGATATAAAAATTCATGGATTCACATATTTAGATTGGGCAGGAAGTGCAAAAGACAAAAGGAGTACTTCAGGGATGTGTTTCATCTTGGGCTCCACTATGATATCTTGGGGCAGCAGGAAACAAAGTTATGTCGCACTCAACACAACATAAGTAGAATATATTGTAGCATGTGAGGCATGTACAGAAGAAGTATGGCTTAGAAAGTTGATTTCTGGATTATTTGATCAGGTTCCAGATTCGACCATCATATACTGTGACAAGCAAAGTTGTATAAGGCTATTTGAACACCCAATGTTTCATGAACAGTTGAAACACATTGAGATAAAATACTACTTTATTCGAGATAAATTCCAGGAAGGAGAAGTGAAGCTCCAATATATCCCCACAGATGAGCAGACAACAGATATTTTGACAAAGCCTCTATCCAGGATAAAGTTTGTTAGAAAAACAGGACCGCGGAGCAATAAAATAAAACAAATGTAGAAACAAAACATAGAAGATACACAATACAAGAGAAAGACAGATTTACGTGGTTCACCCAGTGTGGGCTACGTCCACCAGATAAATTTCCAGGTCCTTTCTTTATTATTATCCAACAAAATGAAGGGATACAACCTACAACAAAACCCGTTGTAACTTCCTCTTCTTTCTCTCACAATATCCTCTCTCATAATACAATACTCGCCAACATACATAACCACAATACATTTCCCTCATAAAAGAGGGTTGCCTTCTAGGGTAAAAAACCCTAACATAATCTCTATCATTAGATTTGCGACCTTATAATGAACGGTCCAGATTTACAATGAAATTACAATATAATTTTACAAGGCAATTTTTTCTTCGAGAGTTTTTCCCCTGAACCCCCACTGGGGGCCCGCTTTCCCCCAGCCCCCCCAGCCGGGGGGATAGCCCCCCCAGACCCTGCA
>JZKD02S1673686.1:523577-565618 GCA_000966675.3 Picea glauca | reverse complement strand
AAATATTATCTACATAAAGAATCAAAGCATCTTGTAACACATCACCTATTACATTTGCTTCTTGATTTCTCTCCTGTTGTCCATCTCTTTGTTTCTTTGGAGCTCTGCAGTCTTTTTTCAGATGTCCTTTCTTCCCACAATTCCAAAACTCTATCTTTCCAAGTCTGGATTTGGATCTGCCTTTCCTAGAATTCCCATGGTTCCCTGAGCCCTTTCCTCTATCCTTTTGTCTTCCCCTATTCTCCATGTTCAACGCATTACCTAATGTCTCACCTATGCTTTTCCATCGCATTTCCTCACTAAGTATAACACCAACAACATCATCAAATTTTAAAGTATTTGAATCAGAGACAGAGTTACTTATAGCCATGACCAAGCCATTCCATCTTTCTGGTAATGAGCACAATATTAGAAGAGCCCTAACCTCATCATCAAAGTCCACTTTTACAAAACTTAGTTGATTAGTAATCGTATTAAATTCATATAAATGATCTGCAACAGACCCACCTTCCGACATCTTCATATTAAATAATCTCTTCATTAGAAATACCTTATTGGACGCCGAGGGTTTTTCATACAATTTGGCCAATGCGTCCATCAAACCCTTCATTGTCTTTTCTTTCTAGATATTGAAATCCACTGACGCTACCAGGCTCAGTCGTATCATTCCTAGATCCTTTCTGTCAAGAATCTCCCATTCTTCATCCTTCATGACCGTCGGCTTCTTTGCTACTCTGCTCAATGGTAGGAATAGATCCTTCTGATATAAATAATCGTCCATCTGCATCTTCCATAACTGGTAGTTTTGGCCGTTAAATTTCTCGACCCTAAACTTTCCATCTTCCAACATTGCTCCCACTCGAACTAGGAGCCCTCTTTTCATCTGAGTTACCTTACGCTCTGATACCAGTTGTTAGAAAAACAGGACCGCGGAGCAATAAAATAAAACAAATGCAGAAACAAAAAACAGAATATACACGATACAAGAGAGACACAGATTTACATGGTTCACCCAGTGTGGGCTACGTCCACTAGAGAAATTGCCAGGTCCTTTTTTTATTATTATCCAGCAAAATGAAGGGATGCAACCTACAACAAAACCTATTGTAACTTCCTCTTCTTTCTCTCACAGTCTCCTCTCTCAGAATACAATACTCGCCAGCATACATAGCCGCAATACATTTCCCTCATAAAAGAGGGTTGCCTTCTAGGGAAAAAAACCCTAACATAATCTCTATCGATAGATTTGCAACCTTATAATGAACGATCCAGATTTACAATGAAATTACAATATACGTTTACAAGGAATTTTTTTCTCTGGGGGCCCGCTTGCCCCCAGCCCCCCCGGACCCTGCAGAGGGGGTACCCCCCCTCTGCACTCCCTCGCGTGGAGGAGTGTACATAATTATGGGGTGTAAATACTTCATGCGGTATAAACACGGCTGAAAGTAAAGGACCTCTAAATCAGGAAGATAATCGGGCTCCACAACCAACAAAGTTTTCATACTTGCGATACAAGTTGGGGATCGTGGAAATAAATCCCTTAGTTGAAAGGGAAGATATGTCTCTTCAGGTTGGAAGGGAGCACTAATATATCATTGATTTATGGACAATAATTTTCTAGCTTGGAAAATGGTCCAAGATGGGCAGTTCCTTTCCAGTTCGGAAAGTGGTTTGAGATTTCTGAAAGACAGGCATTTTCGAGTTTGGAAAATGTTCCAGATCAGATAGTCATTTTTGTAATGAAAATGGTTCAATAGATTTTTGATGTACCATAGAAAATGATTCCCCTTGTGGCCAGTGTGGGGAACTAGTCTAGGACAGTCATTCTTCTTGGCAGTCACTCTCAATAGTTGTCAATAAGAATGGTCCTCCTCTTCGGGAAGTCATTCTTTCGAAGTTCAAAGTTGTGAGCAGTTTTGAAGAATGGTTTGTTCTGGAGGTTGGTGCAGGACAGTCATTTCCTTAGGAAATGGTTCGAACATTCATTCCCTAGGTCATACTCATTCTCTCAAGGTTGTACTATGTTTAGTTCCATAGGAATGGCCAAGTTAGGTGAATGGTCCAGGTTCAACAATCAGGGACAGACATTCCCTATGGAAGACTCATTCTCTTTGGGTTTTACTATGTTTAGTGCTGGAGGAATGGCCCAGTTAGGTGAATGGTCTAGGCTAAAAATTCAGGGACAATTATTCTTCCATTCTTGGGAAGAATACTCTAGATAGCCCATGGTGGATTATTTTACTGTATGAGGGCATATGCTCTTCCAAATCTCACAGGTGTGAGTGGAAGAATGGCCCAAATGACTTAGCTTATATCATGATATTGTTTTTATGCAGGTTGATATCAAATGATATGATTTCTATGGATATTGTATGTCTCTGGACAATAGATCTATGCTACTGTGATGGATATTTTCCATTGGTTGTGACTATGTGTCACTGATTAAGTAGTCATGTACTACTTGGTGTGGTTTTGTACCACTGGATAGTAGTTGTGTACTATTATGGATAGACACAATTTTGTTCTATCAGATGACATTTTATTGATTGTCATGGAGATTATCCAGTTGGATAATGATGATGGTGCTCGTGATTCGATGATGAGATATCTTGTGTGGCTATAATGATTCTACTGGTTGAATGGTTTGTTTGTGCTCGGGACCATTACCTGTTATACCTCCCTAGGTAGGAGGGACTGTTGATATTATGATAGTTGTGGGAGGTATAAACCTCCACTTGTGACCTTTGATGAGATTATAATATTCTAGGAAGTAAGAGAAATCCTAAAAGACTTGGAAATAACCCTAGAAGAGAAGTCAGCTAAAGAAAATAATTTATATTGAGTCTTTAGCCTACAGAAGAAGAAGTTGGACCAAACAGCTTAGAGAAAGCAGTATAAATACATGATTCTAGTTCTCATTTGAGACAAACATATCAGAAATGCAGAAATCCGCTTGTGCGCACTGTAGAAATCTAGTAGTGTGCAAGTCTAGGGAGCAGTTGCAGCTGCAGTTCCTGCAACCTATAATTTTGGTTTTTCTGGGTTGGAATTTCTGATCAATATTGGTTATATTTGCTTGGTGCATTAGGCTTGGTTGGATATTGATTTTCTACTGGAATTATTCTCTCTGTCAAGGTCAAGGTGCTCGGGGTGGCATTAGTGCCTATGGTTGGGTGACAATATTGTTATATTATTTATGGTTAAACGATCAAACCCACTTTTCAAACATTGTGAGCCCCTCTGTGAATAACATGATCAACCTAGGCTCGGATATATTTTTCACACCTACTCCCACCCACTAAAAATCTATGATGAATGCCTCTATTGTGCCAGTTTATTTGAACTGGGCTAGATCCTTGAAATGGATCTTTGGATCCCTCCTGTCAAACTTGTCCATGAGTCTCTCTATGAACTCCCTATATGAGGTGATGTGATTGTGTCCCAATGTCACTAGTTCATGATGCCATAATTCATGTGCCTCACCCTCCAAGTGTAGGGCAATGAAACTGATGGATTTTGTCTCGATCATCTAGTTGAGATTGCAGTTTGTGTCTAGCTTTTGTACCCAAACTCTGGATATGCATTTGGACGATCTGACAAAAGAATGTATAGTGAGTTTACCAACTTTTTCAAATGAAATCAATGTTATGTACCTATTTTTGTTTCTATCATCATATTTGAGTCTCTCTAGGGAGGTTGCTAAGTTTGAGTCCACAATACTCAATCAAGGTCATGTCCTGATGGAAGTCATGGCCTAATGCTACATATTCCCTCCTGTACTCTGAAATGTCATCCTCCTGAGTGGGTGGCCTCTATGCTATCAACTGTTGTACTGTTGTTGGGGTTTCCCTTTAGAAATTGGGGAATAGTGGCCTAGGAATCCTACTAGAAGAGGTGTATGTACGAGTAGGTCATTGGGGTCTACTTCCTACCCCTAAGTTCCCATGTGCTACATGTGAGGCTTGTGTTCCCACTATAGCTAATCTATCAACCATCTGCACCAAAGACTAAGTCATGGTATGCTGACTGACTACCAAATTGTTGTGTACCTACATGAAGATTGCCTCTGGTTCCATGGGGGCCTTACCACTTGTTGATGGGTCTTAAATACCTTGATTCAAGAGTAGGAACCAAACCTGCCACCAAGGCCCAATTAGACTCTACAATGTTTAATAGTGGAATGGTTCTCGAGATCTTGCGATCCGGTCAAATTATCGATGGGATTTACATTTTATTGTGAAGGCTCTTCCTTCAGTTTGGACTATTCTATTTTGTATTTTCTCTTGGGTGGGACCGATATGAGATGTAAGCCAGTATAAACCAACTTGGTAACAAACATAATTAAGTTTTAAGCTACTGGGGAAGAGGCTAAGATTGGGATAACCCGTTTCTCAAGCATGTAGACAACAATTTTATACCACAGGCCTAGTACTAATACATTAACCATGTGATCATCCAATTACTGTCTGAGATACTAATTACCAGAAATAAAACACATATGCAATAAGATAGTGGTAAGCAAAATAATTCATCTACCATAATCATTCATCACATAATAACACAACGATTCATTTTCATCATTAAAGAAAAGAACAACAAAACATTGCACCATCTAACTTGACAACATAATTAATTCCTCTTACTCATTATAGCATCATTCATGAAACAGGATAGGAAATAGTTCTTCTCCACATCCAATCACACATGCAGTTGATGAAAATAACTTGTCTCTGGTCCAGAAGGACTTCTCTATTACTGGTAGCTCGGAAATAATTCTTAAAAAAATAAAAACAAAATAGTTTCTTGCAACAACCATTGAGATTTAACTAATTGGTCGATGTTCTTATGTATAACATAAAATTCAACTAAAAATAACGGTTAAGTGTAGTTTTAACAAAATACAATTCGCCACGTGGCATCCTCTTCTAATAGTTTCTTTAATAGTCAACTCAAGATATCACTTGAGAGGATGACTTTCCTCATACTCCGACCAACTGATAAATAGATCCTCACAAGTTTGGGACCATGAAAATGTGTGTTGCTCCATCCTAGCCGTGTACATTCCTTTGATCTCCAATGCATTCGCTCGGTACTTCACTAGACTAGCGTTTAACTATTGTAGCACGATCTGAGCCTTCATCGGATGTTCCATAAATCTTTTCACTTGTCTTGGTGTTGTATCAGTCAGCTTCGCTATCTCTTCGGCCCACAATAAATCTTTCTTGTTATGCGATTCGACTATGTCTCACAAGTTGATGAAGGTGTAAGGGGTGCCGAACTTGGGCACTCTGATATCCTTCCTCGCTTTTTTTTATTTTTGGACTTGGTTTCTCCCGGACTCCTCGGTGAAGTCACAGAGCCAATGTTTCTCAGTAGCCATAGATATCTTTCCTGCACTCGGTATTAAAATCATTTTTTAGAAATTTCTTATAGAACAATACTCGACAAAATGTATAAAAACATGAGTGGGAAGAAAAACAGATTGATGCATACCTGTAAATCTTGCTAATCATGGTTGTTTGATACTTACGTTATCTCTAAAACCTTTTAGATTACTTGTACCATCTTTGTTGGCCCCACCATTTTCTTCAGTTGGGGTGGGTTACATCCGTGTGCCACAACATGGTAGATTGGGTACGGAAAACATGAGAGTCAAATTCATGCCAGTGGCCAGTTGGACCTTGGGGTAGGGAAAGAATGTTAGAGTTGAACATGTGCCAAAACTACAAGAAAGTTCCCATAAGATCAGATACTATTATAAGTGAAGTCATTAAATGCTTATGATCGAGGCAGATTTCTCTCACAGGAGTCGCATCATCAAGTGCATCGACCATCATCAAATCATTATGGAGGCTGGGGAAATGAAAGGAATCGAGATGATCGTACCACACATCCTCCATAATTCCTATAGGCTACATATCACATGCCCTAGTTCATACCCGTCGCACATATGTGGCATAGTAATTCTTTGAAATGTCCTATCGCATGGCATTGAGTGTCCCCTGCCACGTTTCGGCTCACTTCCCTACTTTTTTATAAATTATAGATGTTCTGTAAATTTATATTCATTTCATTGAGGTTGTGCACTAGTGGATATTCATCTTGTGAGCCCAATTTGATCAATCTCTATGTTTTGGTATTTTTTTCAGTCACGGATGTCTAATAAAATACATTGTCGCACCATGGGGTCTTCTCAAAATGTGAGGTGAGATATGCGGAGAAATCAGAGAGCCAGACCTAAGCCCCAACATGCCTAGGACTCATTCTTATCGGAAATGGGTATTTCTGAGGTTCCAAAGAAAAATTATCAACTTTGCACGAAAGCTATAGTGTCGCTTTGTGCGGATACCGAAGTGAAAGAAACTACGCCGGAAGGACACAAGTTGTAGAACACACCCCCTCCTCAGTAGATATCGCGGAGGAGAGAGAGGCCTCGGAAAAATAAGGAAGCTAGGGAACACCAAAACCCATTCGAACCATGTGCATGATCAACTGCCTAATAGTCCTTAATGCGTGTTATTTGGCTCAAACCGGTCAAAACCGCAAGTCATGGAAGCGAGAGAAGAATGAGAAGGATGGAAACCTAGGGTTCTAACGTTCGAGATCCTAACCAACAGATGGAACATGCACAAATTTCCATATCTGAAATTTACCAGGAGAATAGAGAACTATGACATCAGTTGGTGGCAAAGAACCCTGAGGTGTCAACACCTCAAGGTCATGAAGGTAATGTAACTTGGCTTAAAAGACAACTTCGGGAAGCACAAGATATGATTGTGCAGCTACGTGAAGATCAAAGGGTATCGAAAGAGAAGAACATGAAAACACCCCAAGGATCATGGACCATCCCGGGAGAAAATCCGCACGCAGAAAAGACATGAATGGCGAACACTGATTTGTTTTCTCGGACGTGACACATTTTTTTTGATAAATTTCCTTGTTTTTTGCGAAAATTTTTACGTCCTCAATGTGACTGGATCAGTTGTCCAAATGTTCTTGGTAGTGTTTATTGTATGTAACCTGAACCTGACTGGAATCTTAAAATATAAAACTTCGAAAATTTGCCGAAAGGATTCAAGTCATAGTAATTGAATGCATCATTTCCCTCTTTGTGCATAAAACAGTGTTCTTGTCTTAGCTTCTTGTAAATTAGCCTTGATTTTAAAAGTAGTGTAGCTTTGGGTTGCTTTTTATTTTGGTTGATATTTCCCTAACAAAAACTCTTGATGTCGATTGTTGCTGACGTGGCGTCACTAACTCGAGACTCATTAAATAAAACCTGAAAATCAGTTCGTGGGTAATGGTCGGACATGGGACTTTGTTTAAGTTGAACGCACTAAACTAAGCTTAACATTGTGACTGTCGATGACGGGTGAGTATCAGGGATCAACTTTCGTGAATAAAACTAGCATGCAGTTTCTTGGTGGGTTATCGTCCTTCAAATCTCTCGATACCAAAAATGTTTCAAAAGTCGGCGATCGACGATTATTATTTCATTTTCGTTCAATGATTATTATTTTATTATTTCGTCGATGCCAAGAGAGTCAGTCATTAGCGATATCCTTGGTGAAGTTTGATCGCTAAAGAAAATGTTCATTCGCTAACGCCGATGAGGATCGACAGTTGGCGACTGCGATGTTCTCGAGTGATTTTCTTCCTCCTATAATTCTTTTTGATGTCGAGTGCACGAATGCGTTGGGAAAATTTTTGGCTTTCAATTCTTTAGTTCTTTAAGTTATAGATTTCTGACATGTTTAAGAAATATTTTAAAGACTTAGTGAGAATACAAAATGATAAGCAAAGGATTAAGTGGTACCCAAAAAGGTGAAATTTGACGTAGACTTTTTAGGGTGTGTTGAGTGCTCAACAAATGGTGATTTACTAGGCGAAAGAAGAATCTCTGTCCTTCCTTCATGCTTGGCTGCTATGAAAGCTAGTGGAGGACCTTTCCTGGTTTTAAATCAGAGCCTCTTTTACCCTTGCAATTTGAAATTCTTCGGTTGATGCTTCCGGGTCTTCCCATGGGGTTTTAACCTTTATTCCTCCTTCTTTTCCTGTAACCTTCACTCATGCCCCCTTTTTTACGAAATTCTAGCAAAGCCTTCATTGGCATGAATCCCTTAGTTATCTTTACTCACTTGATTTGGTGTTTCTCCACTACCAATGAGCGTCCATAGCCCCGACATCACAGACCTTGCTCTGTTGCCAGCAAGCATCCATAGCCCTGACAGAGATATCTGCATACCCTCTTCTACTATTCACCCTTTTGAGAATATCAACTTTACTCTGGCATGATGCCTCGAGCGAGTGGGAGAAGATGACGTCTGTTTATTTTGCAAAGTGAGATAGTCAAGGTGAATCTTTACTAGCTTTGTGTTTAGGGTTCATGTAGTCCTTTCCAACTTTCCTTTTTTTCCTTAAGGTCTTACCAGGCCACTAAGAAGGCCCTTCTGACATTTATTTAAAGTTGTTCATTTGCACCGGTCATATAGAAGGCCCCTCAAAGCAACCACAAGTTCCTTGATGTTTCTTGTGTTGTATGTGAACGATGAGTTTGGAATAGAGTTATCTATGTCGCATGACTTAAGGTCAACCATTGTCTTTTTAAACATGACTTTCAAAAGTGCAGAAATACAGAAAGCAAAAGAAAAGAAAAATGCATTTCGCAATCATGAAAACAATAAAACAAGAGATTTTTTTTATTTTTTATTTTTAGTGGAAATATTGTTTGAGGGCTTGGCCATTTACTGGGAGGGCGTCAGGTTCCCCCCTCAAATTTGTAACCAATAAGTGCCCACCCAAATATTCTCAGCCACATGGAAAGGTCCAAGCCACAGATTCTGAAACTTAGAATGCTTCCCTTTTGGCTCATTTTCTCTGTCCCATTTTAGTTCTACGTCTCCTACTTAAAAAAAATTATCT
Organism: Picea glauca; assembly: GCA_000966675.3. NCBI lineage: Eukaryota > Viridiplantae > Streptophyta > Pinopsida > Pinales > Pinaceae > Picea > Picea glauca. Next base: position 556,693 of record JZKD02S1673686.1, on the reverse strand, counting down.
TTACCCTTATGCTTATCAAACAATCTTTTCACTATCTGTTTGTGAGCTAGAAACTTTGACTTAGCCTTTTCTCTCTCTTCTTCTAGCATAAGAAGAGTATCAATTATTTGTTGTATGATCAATGAGGGTTCCCTGTTGGAATCTTGGGCTAGTTGAAGAGATGGAATATAAAGCCCACTTGGGAGAATGGCTTCCTATTCGTAAACCAGGAAGTATGGGGAATTTCCTATAGCTTCCTTGGGTGTGGCCCTATCGGACCATAGACAATTATGGAGTAGATTATGCCAATTCCTTTGGTTATCTGCAACTATCTTTTTTAATATTCTCACTAGGTTCTTATTGGTTGATTCTACCAACTCGTTTCCATGTGGATAATAATTTGTAGAGTACCTAATTATGATACCTTTGTCTAGAGAAAACTCTATCAATAGAGTGGAAGAAAAATAAGTTGCATTATAAAAAACTAGAACATAAGGGACACCAAACCTTGTGATCAACTGTTGTTCTATGAATTGGATCACCACCTTCTCGTTTACATGAGTCAGGGGGATGACCTCTACCCACTTTGTGAAATAATCGGTGGCAGTAAGTATATACTTGTGTTGTTTCGAGGAACTGGGTGTAATTTCTCATATGATATCCAACCTCCATTCCTCAAAAGGCCTAGACATATTCATTGGTTGGAGTGGGATTGTTTCTCTCTTCTCTCTCCCAACACTTATCTGACAAGTTTTACAATTCCTAGCGTTGGTGTGAGCGTCTTTGAATAAGGTGGGCCAATAATAGTTGTCTCTCAGTATCTTATGAGCGGTGGTGTTTCCTGTGAAATCTCCACTGACAAGGACATCATGGAGCTCCTTTAGAACTTTGTATGTGTCTTCACGTTCGAGACATCTTAAGAATACCTCATCATAGTTAATCTAAAAGAGTACCAAATTTATGAGGCGATATTGTGAAGATTTTAACCTGAGAACTCTCCTTTCTCTCAGATTGAGATTTTCTGGACAAGTTTTGTGGTGTAGGAGATAAGTTAAATTATCATACCAAGACTCTATCCCTAGGGAAATGTATGAATATTGACCACACCATAATTCCATTTCATTCTCCCAACCCGAATCTTCATTTACTTGGTCCTAAGCTTCAACTGCGAGTTTGCACAACCCTTTCCCTTTAACTAGCTTGGCAGGTTTAATATCTAGATAAAATTATTGGACCACTACCATCCAGTTCCCTATTCTTTCCCCCATCTCTTGTTTAGTAAACAAGGATCGGACCATAGGATGAGGCACAATCACTTTGGTGTGGTTCTTGAGGATGTAATACCTCAAGTGTTTTACTGCCTTATATACCACATAAGTCTATTTATCAACAGAAGGATAGTTAAGTTCGACTCCCTAGATATTAGTGCTCATGAATGACACTGGAGCCTCGTTGTTTTCATCATCCTTCTGAGTCAATATTGTATCTAACCATCGATTGGAGGAAAAAGTATAGAGGAAGAAATCCCTATTGAAATCAGGACTTCGTAACATGAGGGCCCGGGATATAGAAGTTTTAGTATTGTTTAAAGCATCCTTTCATTCATCATCCCACTTAAATTTTACATCTTTTCAAATCATATTTTGTAAGGGCTTCATAGTTTCTGCGAAATCGGGAGTGAATTTCCTCACAAAATTGATTTGCCCGAAAAAGGATTGCATAGATTTCTTGTTATGAGGCAACGAGAGTTGAGCTATGGCCTTAATCCTTTCTATGTCTATGTGAATGCCTTCTTGGGATATAATATGACCTAACAACTTACCTTCCTCGACGTCAAAAATAGTTTTCTTTGGATTTAAGGATATACCGTATCTCCTACACCTTTCAAAAATTTGAGTTAAGTGTTGGATGTTCTCTTCTATGTTCTTTGAATACATAGTTACATCATCTAGATACACTACCACACACTTGTTGATTAGTCCCTGAAATGCTATGTCCATGGCCCTTTCGAGGGTCTCTCCTGCGTTGATTAAACCAAAATGCATGTGTTTATAAGTGAAGGTTCCCCACTTGGCTCAGAAAGTAGTTTTTAAACGATCCTCCTCCGAAACTAGGACTTAGTTATAACCTGAGAAACCGTCCAGTAGAGAGAAAATATCCGAGCCAAATGCGGTCTATAGGAGTTTCTCCATTGGCAGGACTCGGTAATTGTCCTTTTCTGAAGCTCTGTTAAAGTTCCTAAAATCCATGAATAAGCAGATTTCTCCATAATTTTCCCACATCGGGACCAGATTTTCCACCCAGGCGGAATGCCTAAACTGGAAGATGATTTTGGCATATACAAGTTTCTTCAATTATTTATACATGAGAGTTTCTAAGATGGATGATACTTTCAGAGCTTCTGCTGGAAAGGTTTCACCTCAGTTTTTAACGGTATAGTTTGTTGAATGATATATGTATCATAAGTTTTGAGATATCGATAGGACCATGCGAAGACATATTGATATTGTCTAAATAATTTGAGATAACATTTTCTTTCCTCTTTAGATATAGTCTTGTCGAGATTCACATTCTTTGGATTTTCCGGGGTTCTGAGATTTATAGTTTCATGTAGGGGACATGATCCACTAGTCTTTGTGTTCTTAGGTCCCCTAAAACCTTCTTTCAGATCAAATAGATTTTCTAGATTAGTTATCCCCTTTGGGATGGTGTGAGATTTAAATCGTTCAATAGGTTGGCGTGTTTGAGGATCAATTTCTATCGACTTCTCCTGGAATACGTCATCGTCAATGGCTAAATATTTGAAATTGTCTTGGTTAGTCAGGAAGTTTATGATCTGAACATCTCCTTAAAAGACTTTCCAATTAGGGATATTGTTAGGCACCGATGGTTTGTAGAGTAGTTCCACAATGAATCGGGAGGCTTCGTAGTCTTCCAGAGGCGACAACCTTGAAGAAGTTGTGGCCAGGGAATCAGTAAGGATATTCTTTGATCTGGGGATCGCGTTGATATTGAAAGCTTCAAAATGCTCCATTAACCTATTCACTTCCTACTAATAATTCTTCAGGTGTGGGGAATTGTAATGTATAGTATTCCTTACTTGTGTAACAATAATCTCCGAGTCTCCGAAAGCTTTCAACTCTTTGACGTTCAAGTCTATGGCTTTCTTTAACCCTTGTACTAGAGCTTCATAATCGGTTGTGTTATTGGTGCATTTGAATTCTAGTCTACAGGATAGGAAATGAAATTTACCTTTTGGATCAATGAGGATGCACCCTTCCCCTAATCCCTCCTGTGATTTAGATCCATCAAAGTGTAAGGTCCAAAGTTTTGAACGACAATCACCGTTTTCCTCTTCCTTATTACTTTTTTTCTCTCCTATCTTTTGTTTTGTAATCTCTAGCATAGGGTCTTGGCATAAGAGGGTGTCTTATGTCAGCATCGATGACTTATATTGAAAAACCATTTCAGAGTTTTGAGTGAGAGGGACATTGGATAAGAGAGGAGAAAATTTTCTGAAGTGGGAATCGCAGGAATAATTTCCCAGCACGGGGAAATCTATGGATGAGGGTTCATTCAAGGTTTCTAGATCAATGACCATATGTTTCGAATATCTCTCCCTATCGTTTCTGATCATATTCTTGTATCCCTTTAGTGGTAGACAAAGGTGTTCCCATTCTGTGCTAAAGTACCCGCTTAACTTCTCAGACCAATCTTGACTTAGTAATAACCCATAAACCTCTGGGATGTCTACTACAATGATGTCAATCACTTGTAGAAACTTAGGATGTGTCTCTATTCTTATCATTACATCTTTGAGTTCCCCCATGACTTTGACCTGGATCTTGTCTAGATGTATCACATGTTTATTGCTCTGTAGAGGAACGACATTTAATTTTTTGCAAATAGACAAGGCCATAACATTGGAATATGCTCCTGAATATACCAAACAATTATGGAGGTTCTTGTTGAAAACTTCAAACATTAAGAGGAAAGGTGGGACAAAAGGCTTCCCCTTCTTATCTTCTTAACATGTATTCACGGTTGGTTTATTTACTAGGTCTATGGAAGCTAGATTTCTTTCCTGACCATTGCCAGTCATAGGTTTTTCTACTGAGTTAAAATAATTTAGTAGGAAGTCCTTCTGCTGAGGTATCATGCATATGTCCATTAATAATATGTTAGCCTTAACTTCTTCAAATATTCAACTACGTTGTAATACAGTTTGGGTGATTCTCAGGTATGGATGCTTATAGGTTTTATACTGGGAGAAAAAGGTTCTTTGGAGTGATCAAGAGTTGTCTTATTTATCGAAGTTTGGGTAGCAGCGATATATTTTGAGACAGCTGAACCTTTACTGCACGTTTTCACCACCGAGACCTTGACGGGTGGTTCTTGAGACTCAAATAGGTCATCGAAAGGCATGATTAGGTTGAGATCCTATATTAGCATGGTTGTATCTTGTGGTGGATCAATATCTTCCTAGTCAACAATATTCATAACTGAACTACTTGGTTGTTTGGTGAGGGAGACTTCGTCTAGAAACCGATTGGCCATCAAATTCATGGCATGAACCCATTGAGGGAAGTCTCTTTCGGAGTGGTTTTCCTGGTGATACATACAGAAAGAATCAGATGCTACATTCCATAGATTGATATTTAAGTTAGCTAGGGGAGGTTCAATTGACTTGAACGGTGGGTTCCTTTTAAAGAAAGGCTTATAGGGCCTTTGGACTTGGTTTCCTTCCCCTACATTTCTCTTCATGTCTATGATATCATTTGATAACTTATTAAACATGTGTTTTATATCTTCTATGTCTCCATTACCCTTGTCGGGAGTCTGTTCTGCTTGTTTCCCCAACGGTCTAGTCAAAAGGAGTCCTCACCTAGGAGGAGGTTGAGCTTCTTTCTTAACTAAATAAACCTGGCCTTATTTACAACCTTTCATCTAGAACTCTATCATTTTGGCTTCTTCAAAATTCTCAGCTAGGGTTTGTTTAGCAGCCCTTTTCACGAACATGGAAATAGAAGTTGGGAGAACGTTAGCATAAACTTCGATTTGCAATTCCTGAGTTGTCTTAGATTCGGGATGAAAATTGTTCAATATGGTCGTGAATATTTGATTGAAGTCTATGACCCTTTATTTCGAACTCATGGTGGCAGCGAACAACTTGACCATCAAAGATCCCACAGTAGTTTCTTTAGCAAATTTCTCTAGAAAATGTTTCTTGAACTTCATCCAACTTGTTATAGATCCTATTGGAATATTGAAGTACCACGTGCAAGATGAATTTTCAAACATATAGGGGAAAAGTATGCATACTACGTATTCATGTTGGACATTCATAAGTTTGATCACTAGTATGAATTTCTTGATATGATCTTCAGGAAATCCTAAAGTTTCAAGGTCAAATTTAGGAAGTAACTTATCTGGATGTCGGGGAAGGTTATGAAATGGTCCCAGGAGGGCCAAAGCGTCTATGGCCAACCAAGGTTGATTGTTCATAGGTGGGTTCCCCCTTTCATCATTATGGTCATTATTTCCTTCCATATCTTCAGACTCTGAGTTAAACTCCTCCTCTTCCAAAAAATCATCTGGTTCAGAGACGTCGTCAACTGACATTTCAGGTGTCAAATCAAGAGGATATTTGATTTCGATGATTGTGAAATCTATTAAGTCTTCTACTGAGTGCACAAAAACCTCATCGGGAGTACTAACCATTGGTATTCTTTGTTGTTTTCTTTGAGGGAGTATGGGAGCTAATTACAACGCACCGATCTTTCGGGGGTAGGATCTTGTGATTCTTCTGAATTGATTTACCTCCTCATGAGGAAGAACGTAAGGTATTTCAAGGTGAAATTGTTCTTCCTCGGGATGGGGTAAGTTACTTGTTCTAGGAGTACTCAGCGTGTGTGGGTTGTCTTGGGAATGAATAGCCATGCATGTGGGTTGTTTTGAATCTATAGGCTGTGTGAAATACTCTGTAGAATATATATCAAGCCATTCATTTCCAATCCCTCCTTCTAGCACCAATTTTGTTGATGGGTCTTAAATCCCTTGATTCAAAGTAGGAACCAAACCCGCCACCAAGGCCTAATTAAACTCTGCAATGTTTAATAATGGAATGGTTCTCTAGATCCCGATGATCTGACCAAATTATCGATGGGATTTACGTTTTATTGTGAAGGTTCTTCCTACAGTTTGGACTATTCTCTTTTGTATTTTCTCTTGAGTTGGACCGATATGAGATGTAAGCCCGTAAAAAAAAACTTGGTAAAAAACAATATTAAGTTTTAAGCTACTAGGGAAGAGGCTAAGCTTGGGATAACCCATTTCTCAAGCATGCAGATGACAATTTTAGACCACAGACCTAGTACCAATACATTAGCCATGTGAGCATATAGTTACTGTCTGAGATACTAATTACCAGAAAGAAAACACATATGCAATAATATAGTGGCAAGCAAAATAATTCATCTACCATAATCATTCATTACATAATAACACAACGATTCATATTCATCATTAAAGTAAAGAACAACAAAACATTGCACCAGATAGCTTGACAACATAATTAATTGCTCTTACTCATTACAACATCATTCATGAAACATGATAGGAAATAGTTCGTCTCTACGTCCAATCACACATGCATTTGATGAAAATAACTTATCTCTGGTCCAGAAGGACTTCTCTATTACTGGTAGCTCGAAAATAATTATTAAAAAAACCAAAACAGAATAGTTTCTTGCAAAAACCATCAACCTTTAACTAATTGGTTGATGTTATTATTTATAACATAAAATTCATCTGAAAATAACGGCTAAGTGTAGTTTGAACAAAATAAAATTCACCCTGTGGCGTCCTCTTATAACAGTTTCTTTAACAATCAACTCGATATATCACTTGAAAGGGTGACTTTCCTCATACTTCGACCATATGATAAACAGATCCTCACAAGTTTGGGCCCATGGAAATCTATGCTGCTCCATCGGAGCCATGTAAATTCCTCTGATCTCCACCACATGCACTCAATACTTCATTATACTAGCGTTTAATTGTTGTAGCATGATCTAAGCCTTCATCAGATGTTCCATAAATCTTTGCATTTGTATTGGCACTGTATCAGTCAGCTTTGCTATCTCTTTGACCGACAATAAATATTGCTTGGTATGTGATTTGACTATGTCGTACAAGTCGATGAATTTGTTGGGGGTGCTGAACTCGGGGAGTCCAATATCCTTCATCGCTTTGTTGATTGTTGGAATTGGTTTCCTCCAGATTCCTTAGTGAAGTCACATAGCCAATATTTCCCAGTAGTTAGAGATATGTTTCCTACACTCAGAATTAAAATCATTTTTTAGAAATTGCTTACAGAACAATACTCGAAAAAATGTATAAAAAACATGAGTGGGAAGAAAAATAGACGGATGCATACCTGTAAAGCTTGCTAATCATGGTTGTTTGATACTTATGTGATCTTTCCAACCTTTCGGATTACCTGTACCGTATTTGTTGGTGCAACCATTTTCCTTAGTTGGGGTGGGTTACATTCGCGCGCCATAGCATGGTAGATCGGGTACGAAAAACATGAGAGTCAAAGTCATGCCAGTGGTCGGTTGGCCCTTGGGGTAGGGAAAGGATATCTCAGTCGAACATGTGCCAAAAGTATGAGCAAGTTCCTAGAAGATTGGATATTGTTATAAGTGAAGTCGTTCAATGCTTTTGATCAAGGCAGATTTATCTCACATGAGTGGCATCAACAAGTGCATCGAACATCATCAACTCATTATCGAGGCTGGGGGAAATGAAAGGAATAGAGATGATCGTACCACACATCCTCCATAATTCCTATTGGTTTCATATCGCATGCCCTAGGTCATACCTGTTGTGTAGATGTGGCACAATAATTCTTTGAAATGTCCTTTCGCAAGGCATTCAGTGTCCCTTGGCACGTCTTGGCTCGCTGCCCCACTTCATTATAAATTATATATGTTCTATAAGAGTTCTATTAATTTAGAGGAGCTTGTCCACTAGTGGAGATTCGTCTTGTCAGTCCAATTTGATCAATATCTATGCTTTGGTCTTTTGTTCAGTCATGAACGTCTAAGAAAATATATTGTTGCGCCATGGGGTCTCCTCAAAATGCAAGGCAGGGTCTGCAGGGAAATCAGGGCACCAAGAATGAGCCCCAAAATTCCTGGGACTCATTCTTATCAGCAACGAATATTTCTGAGGTTCCAAAGGAAAATTCTAACCTTCACGCGGAAGTTATACGGTCATTCCGTGAGGATACCGAAGTGAAAGAAACTACGTCGAAAGGACGTAGGTTAGAGAACACGCCCCCTCATCAGAAGATACTGCAGAGGAGAGGGAGGCCTTGGAAAAACAAGGAAGTTGGGGAACACCAAAACCCGTTCGAACCGTGTGCACGATCATCTGTCGAAGAGTCCTTAATGCGCGTTATTTTGCTTGAACTAATCAAAAGCACAAGTCGAGGAAGTGGGAGAAGAATAAGAAGGATGGAAACCTGGGTTTATAACATTCGAGATCCTAGCTAGCAACTGGAACAGGCACAACTTTCCATAGATGAACTTTACCAGGAGAATAGAGAGTTACGATGGTAGTTTGTGACAAAGAACCCTGTGGCGTCAACACTGAAAGGTCGTGAAGGTAATGTAACCTGTCTTAAAAGATAACTTCGGGAAGCAAAAGATATGACCGTGAAGGTAGGCAAATCTCAAAGGGTATTGGAATAACAAAACATAAAAACACCCCAAGGAGTGTGGAGCATCCCGGGAGAAAATATGCACGTAGAAAAGACATGAATGGCGGACACTGTTTTGTTTTCTCGGACGTGACGCATATTTCTTTTGATAAATTTCCCTGTTTGTTGTGAAAATTTTCACGTTCTCAATGTGATCGGGTCGGTTGGCCAAAAGGTTTTGGTAGTGTTTATTGTATGTAACCTGAACCCGACGGGAATCTTAAAATATAAAACTTTAAAAATTTGTCGAAAGGATTCAAGTCATAGAAATTGAATGCATCGTTTCCCTCTTTGTGCATAAAATTGTTTTCTTGTCTTAGCTTCTTGTAAATTAGCGTTTATTTTATAAGTAGTGTAGATCTGAGTTTATTTTTATTTTGGTTGATATTTCCCTAACAAAAACTCTCGACGTCGATTGATGCTGACGTGGCGTCATTGACTCGGGATTCATTAAATAAAACCTATAAATTAGTTTGTGGGTAATGGTCAAACTCGGGACTTTGTTTAAGTCAAGCACACTAAAATGAGCTTAACATTGCAATTGTCGATGTCGAGTGAGTATTAGGGATTGGCCTTTGGGAATAAAACTAGTGCGTAGTTTCTTCGTGGGTTATCATCCTTCAAGTCTCCTGATAATGAAAATGTTTTGGGAGTTGACGATCGACGATTATTATTTCATTTTCATTCAACGCTTATTATTTTAACCTTTCTCCAATGCTGAGAGAATCAGTCATCGGATATATCCTTGGTGAATTTATTTCACGAAAGAAAATGTTTGTTCGCCGACACCGATGGGGATCGGCGGTCAGAAACTGTGGTTTTCCCGAGTGATTTTCTTCTTCTTGTAATTCTTTCTGATGTCGGGTCCACGAACGCATTGGGAAAAGTTTTGGTTGTCGATTCTTTAGTTCTTTAATTTATAGATTTATTGCATGTTTAAGCAACCTCTTAAATACTTAGTGAGAATAAAAAATGATAAGAAAAGTACACATTCTTTCATATTAGACAATGCCAAGAGATCAAGTGGTACCCAAAAAGGTAAAATTTGACGTATACTTTTTAGGGTGTGTTGAGTGCTCAACACCACTGCCCTATAGTATCTCATATTTTTCTCTTAACATCCTCTTTGCCTCATGCTCAACCTCATGTTCTTCCCTTCTCTCTTCTTCCATGTGCACCTCTTCCTCTTCCTCTAAGCTGGGAGGAAAAGGAGGAAAATAATATCTTGGTCTTCCCTCCTTGTGTCTGTTGTAAGTGACATATTCATCACCTACATGCTCATGGACCCCTAGGTCCTCTACTGCACTCATTGTATCTAGTCACAGTCTGTCCGGACTAAAGATCTGATACCACTATAATACCCGATATTTAGCTAGTCTAGGAATCTCTGCTAATATGTGTATATGATTAATGGTTTACAACATATAAATGAGCTTACAAATAAAAATTACGACAAAAGACTGCAAATCTTATATTATGATATCTATACGTAGTACAAATGGAGAATGCAGATGAATAAAATGAATCACTCAGCTAGATCAATGAAAAAAGGATCTTAGTCAGAATACAATAAGAAAAATAAACAATAATACTCGATAATAGATGAAAACTGCAGGATCAATGGATGATCTGGAGCTAGGGAATCTCACACGGTAACTGCTGCAAGTTTGGAAAGTTTTCCTTGATGGAAAGATCTCTTGAATCAGCATGGAAACTATCCCAAATAGTGTTCCCTGTTGTCCCTCTCGGTCCTGGTGATTGACCGACCCCTCTACTGGAAAAATGCGCCCTAGTGATTCCACCGTTGGAATCAACTAATATGTGTCTCAAAATGATTGCCCTGGCCTACTGTGAAATGGGTTGGGAGGGTTTCCCTGGATCTGATCTGATGATCACTCAAGAACCCCGAATGTTTCCTCCCCAAGTATCAGACTCCCAATGTCTAGAAAATGCACCCCAGATGATTCCTCCGTCGAATGCATTTGGTCTTCCTCTCAACTGGGTCGGAGTGGAATATTTGAACTCTCCCTGAATGGGACAAGTCGATCCACTAAACCTCTTCATAAGTTGTGCCCTCGTGTTGAACAAGTGCTTCCTGCTTCTGAATCCTATAGAATTGTTGTTGAAGATTGATGGAAGACCTGTGTGACTTCACCGGTGACTAGGGTGCGTCTCTCAACACTGAAATTAGCCACGGGTGTATTCCTCCTGAAATCCACTAAACTTTCTCTCCTGATATGTGCCTCTCTCCTCAATGACAAGTAAAAATATGCATAATGATGAATTAGGTCACTTTACCTTCTTTTATAGCTGCCCAAAACCCTAATTTGTTGTTGACTCTATATTTAGCTTGCATGTTCTATTTTTAGCTTGTATGTTCTATTTTTAGCTCGTATGTTCTATTTTTATCTCAAGTTGACTTAAAAGCGATTTTAGCCAATTTTAGCTCAATGTCACTTTCAAATTATAACACCCTTGGCTGGAGTGACCTCTAGTAACCATTTTTACCCCTTTCTGGGCCTGGCTATAGTCTAACAAGGATGTTTAGACAATTAAGCCTCCTCTCTGGAGATCCTATTTGGAAAGGGAAAATACAATATATATATATATATAACAATAATGTAGTAGATAACAATAATTATAACAAAAAAAAAGATCAAACAAATAAACTAACTATATGCAATAATAAAATAAGAAAATGTAAGCATATGTAAGAGAATTAATTAAATTATAATTATTTATCTTGTGTGGTTGCGAGTGAGAGTATTATCTTCCCCATCCACATTCAATTCTCATAAGTGACATGTTTAGCTCCGAATGAGTATATTGTTGTAATGGCATTGAAACCTAGCCTAGAACTTTGGTGGACTCCAATTTACCCTAAATACCATCCTTAAAATAAAAATAAAACATACATAGATGATAAAATAAAAATAACGGGTGATTAAGTAATTAATATAAGATACAACATACAATAAATGGTGATGAAAAGATAACAAACAACTAAAGACATATAACAATGGAAAATGTGAAATAAACAATGTTAAATAAGAAGTAAAAATGGTAGCAATGCCTAGGAAATAAAGTATAGAAATGGGATGTGTAACAATATCTATAGAGTTTGACGATAAAGGATAAAGTAAAAATATCAATAAAATATATAATAAAAAAATGGAGGAGAAAAGTGGGGCAAAATATGATGAAAATTAAAGGAAATATTTGTGAAGATGTGATATCATGGTATGGTGAAATGAGATAACACAAGGTGTGAAAGTATAATGACTATCATTTTGAGATTAAATAGTGAGTAGATTGTGAAGAGTTAGAAAATGTATTATAGAGAAGTAAGAGATGGTAGTTGGAGTAAGCACAATATAAATAAAATTATAAAGGAGATAATGAGTTTACAAGTAATGTAAGGTATATGATAAGTTAAGAATTTATTATGTACTTAAAAAAGAAATGACAACAGATGTAATGGCAGTTAGAATGTGTAAAAAGAGAAATAAATAAGAAAATACAATATGATGAGTGTTATTAAAATACAGAGAAAATGTTATGGAGTAATAGTATAATACAAATCATGAGTACAATAAATATAAGTATTTAAGTAATCACAATTAATCAAGAAGATGGAGTAGAAGATAGTACATATGTATGTGATAAGTATAGATGATAAATATATAATAATATTTTAGAGGTAGATATAGGAGGAATAAATTTTGATACCAGAGACTTGACTTAAGAATCCTAAGGGATATAGTAAATCGGCCTATGTTGTGAACCTAGAATTTGAGTTTAGAATGATAAGTAAAATATCAAGGAAATATGTGTATTTATATCATAATGAGTGATGGGATATATCGACCAGTTTCTATCGGCCAACATGATATTCAATCAACTCATGTTTAATTGTAGAGTTGATTTAAGTGTACCAGAGTAGTGTAGTTCATGTATATCTTGTGAAGGATTGGTGACACTAGTAAGATGAGTGATAAGTACCTTAACTGACTCGAATTGATTAAGAACAATAAATGAAGAAAGTACCCATAAAAAGGAGTTAGTGTGTTTTAGAGAGAACAATTGAGAAAAGGGGCATCCCTTGGGGAATGGGAAACACTTTTGCTGATAAATTTACTTGGTAATAGATATTCCATTGGAGTGTCATGGATTATTATGCATAAGTACCTTCTAAGAGGGGGGATTTCTATAAATGGGAGCTCACCTCTTAAAATTCATTAATCAATCTAGAAAATACCTGCTTACTGAGAAGTATTTTTCCTTATGAAGAAACTCTTTTTGAAAAATAAAATAAAATATAGATGAGGAATTATGAAAACTTCCCATTGATAACATTATTCCATAGCAAGAGGAAGGAACGTTAAAAAAAAAAGTGCTAGTGATGCAATAAGAAAAGGCTAGAGGACAAATTTGATACGTTTTATGTAGGTATAAAAGATATAAAGTTGAGATGTATGAAAATAAATTGTGATAAAAGAAGGCCTTAAGGAAAACTAATTCTAGAGTGTGGAATGGGCCCTTGTATGAAACATTTTCTTGATTTGGATATGTTCACTAAGGCATGGTAGACATGGTGTTATTCGACTATGATGAAGAGAATCATATACTCAACATTAACTTATTAAGGTCTAATCGATACAAATTAACATAAAGGTGATTGATTAAGTAAGAACAATGACCTAAGAAACCTTGAAGCAATTTCTCCAAATAATGATAATTTAGAACTATCTTAGTCAATTCTTCTAAGAACGAGAAACTTTTGATGATGTGCGTATTGTATCACTCGAGTTAAAGTGATAATTAAGTCAATGATAATGGGTTATAATTATCAAGATATTCCAGGGGGAATTATATGCATGGATTTATGAAATTTATATAAATCTCAATACAAGATTCACCTAACAAGTTAACCAATAATGAGTTAAGGTCGTAAATTGTAGTCAAACCAACACTCTGTACTTTAAATATGAGGATCCTATATGGAATTTAGGATGAATAAATCTATAATAGAAGTGTGTCTTTTCATTAATTTAATTACCAGTGGTAATAAAATAGAGTCGAGACATAGTAATGTGTCTGCTAAATAGGGGTATTTGCAATCAACATATTAATAGACTCAACATGTTTTAAGCAAGTGAAGTTCCAATGGGACCAGTATAGCACAAGGTTTTATATCATAGAAAACTCATAGAACTCATGTCATAAAAATTTTCCTTATATTGAGAATGACCATAACCTCGGGACGAAGTTTCTTGAATGGTGGGTGTATGTAATGCCCCATATTTTGACCTTAGATAATTAGAAATTTGATATTACTCATCTTAGTAACTCATTTCTTAGTAAGTATTTGAACTCAATTAGACTGATATAGACATTTGAGATGTGTATATCTGGACCTATTTATGTGGTGCATAATGTTATTTTTATTGTTACATGTTCATAATGATGATAGTTACAAGAATTTTTGAAACAAGAAAATTTAAATGTGGAATTTTGGTACATGGATACCAGCTCAAGTTATGTTGTGAGTGCATAACAGATGCAAGGCATGATAAAAAAAATAAACATACATTTCTTAATTGAACGTCAATATAGATATGGATTCTTATATAGATTTGTGATGTATATGCATGGATACGAGTTATTGGTGAACTAACCTGCAGGTTGATGAGCCATGTGAAAACCAAATGATTGTATAACTAAGGTAACTTGGATGTCGTAAACATCAAGAAGATAATGTATGTTATAAGTTGTACTTACTATTTAAATTATTATTCAAGATATTTCTATGATTTGGGGTAAGTGTGGTTTTTACAGGACACACAACTTGCCCAAAGTGGTTGTTTGATGATGTGACTCTAAGAATAGTAGTTGCATAGTATGGATTTATGTAGGGTGTTGAACCTAGTTCTATTAGGAGGGGTGGAGGTATTTCCCACCATTTATCCTCTGAAACCTAGAGTCATGGGAGGGCTATGTGAAGTCACGCTCCCCTAGACATGTGATGGCAACTGCTAGTTTCCTGTTGGGGAATCTTGGTCGAGATGTATGACACTTCCACTTATGGGTTCTATCTGGAGTTATGTCAATATAGTTGATGCTCCAACTTATTCTAACAGAGGAAAGGATAAGATGGAAGATGAAAGTAGGTTAGGAAGGAAGGATGCTTCAGTGATAGTTGAGAATACTGATTGGGGATTATATGTGCCACTATTGTTTACTCACTTGGTTCCTACCATGTTTAAAACCCTATTTTGATTCCTTTTTGATATTTTAAGTGTGACAATGAGTTACTAATGAATTATTCTAATTTTGTTCATTAATATTATTAAATTATGCATTTACTTGATCTGTTGTCTTGCATGCCTTGGTGTGATTATATAGAAACTATGCACCAGAGGCAATGGTTTTTTATCATTAGTACATCCATGAGATACGTGTTTTCTAGCTATGAACACATACCCTACACATGTACACTAGTACAATTAATTAATGCATTGATTATTAAATTAGATTATTAACTATTTAATTGAATGGTTTAATGACTATGTAAATTATATTTCATACAAAAATATATAGAAGCATTAAATACCTTCTTTGACTTTGATTGACAGTTGGTATGATGAATTAAATGAGCATGGTGTGTTGTCATGTACATTTTGGGGAAAATTGTCAAAATACATTTATTAGCTAGCATGAGAAGAAATACTTTGCATTTTATTTATTGTTGTTTTATGCAAGTCATTTATAATTTAGTTTTTTTTCAAACTTTTCCCAAAAATACAGATAAGGGAGGTTGATGGCTAATAATGAGGGTGGTTGAGGAAATTTGGGGAAGGGGAAATGTAAACTTGATAAATAGGAGAGGAGGCTGATAGGTTGGAGGAGGTTGAAACGTTGGAAAATTCTTGGAAGATATCATTCTTGTGATAGTCTTCTTGGAGCTTTTGTGCTTTTTTTTTCTTAGAGTCATGAGCACGAAGAACCAAGAAACCGAAAAGTTTATTAGATCTAGGAAGTTGACTAGGCTCCTATTTGGTTAGGAGGATTTCGTTGTTTCCCTTTGGGCATGTGGAAAGAGAGAATGCTTGGAGGAATATTCCTACTACTGGCAGGAATACATTGCAAATGGTAATCTCCAACATACTATGGAGGAGGTTTTTAAATATTTAAATCATAAATTTAACTTCTTATTTATTTCACTCTCTTATTTAGAGTCATTTATTTGAATTCAAATTTGAAATATTTAGCATTGGAAAAATGTTAAAAGGTTTTGAGTATGTTGTAGATTATTCCATTTATGAAATAAAAAAATTGTGTTTACACTTAATGCATGTGTTTAAATTATCAAATATTATTTAGTATCATCCCATGGATAGTTGTTATAGAAATTGTGTTATGATATCAAGGGTGCCCAACATATGACACGCTATGCATTTCCCTCAACATTGTATTTTTCATCTCTCCAGAATTTGACACATATAGCTTCCCTCTATACATGAGGATTCCATCCTCTTTCAACTCATAATAATTAATTTTTTGTTGTAAATTCCCTTGTTGTAACATTTCTTTTATTTTTAGATATTCTTGATCTAAATTTGTAGCCTCTAAAATTATTTATTTTAAATAAGTGTTGAACATGCTAATGGCTGAAATATGCATTTCATGAGCTCATTTGTTGAGTGCATCAGCCACCTAATTTTCCTTGCCTCTAACATTTAATGTTGTTTTTCCAAACCAATGTTTAAGACCACAGTGGTCTATCCTTAAACTCAAACCTTTGAACCATAAGGTAATGTCTCCACATTTTTAATGCATGTATAATGACTCTTAGTTACAAGTCATGTGTAGCATAATTCCTCTCATTCTCTTTTAGTTTTCTAGACTCATAGCACACCACATGATCTTTTTGACTGAGGACTCTCATGAACCCATCCTTGCATGCATCCGTGCATGCTACAAAATCTTCATCTGGATCTGAAATATTTAGTATGGGCACACTTTTCAATTCGTATTTCGGCTACTGAAATATTTCTTCACACTTAGAAGTCCCTTCAAATTTCACTCTCTTCTTTTTCAAATAAGTGATTGGGCTTGCAATCTTTGAAAACCCTTTTATGGATCTTTGGTAATAACCATCAAGACCCATAAATGATATGACCTTTGTCACATTTCTTGGTGTTATCCACCCTCTAATGGCCTCTATCTCCTTAGGATCAACTCCTATCCCATATGTTGATATAATATTCCCCAAGTAGTGAATCCTCTTTCGATAAAAGATGCATTTACTTAGTTTGGCATAGAACTTGTGCTCTCTCAAAACTTGCAACACCATTCTTAAATGTGGTTGATGATCTTATTTTTTCCTTGAATAGACAAGTATCTAATCTAAGAAAACAATCACAAATGTGTCTAGGTACTGCTTGAACACTCCATTCATCAAGCACGTGAAAATAGTTAGTGCATTTGATAGTCCAAAAGGAACTACCGTAATTCCCATATCTTGTTTTGTACATTTTCTTGCTAATATCCTGTTCCTTTATCCTCACTTGACGATAAATTGATCTCAAGTCAATCTTGGTAAATATTCTTGCACCTTTCAGCTGATCAAATAAATTAACAATCCTTGGAAAATGATATATTTTTTTTATGGTGACCCTATTCAGTTGTCTGAATTCTATACACATCCTTAAGGTTCCATATTTATTCTTCACAAAAATAAGTAGGGATCCCCAAGGTGACATAACGAGGCGTATATACCCCTTCTTAAAAATCTCTTCAAGATGCATCTGCAACTCTTTTAATTGTGGTTTTCCCATTCTGTAAGGTTTTGTTGTACATTGGGGCATCTTTTAACACCAAATAAATAGAGAAGTCAATGTCCCTCTTTGGTGGAAATCCTAGAATTTCCCCAAAAACATATTTGAAATCCTTCAAGGCTAGATGGTCTTCAATACTTGCCACTTTATCTATGGCTAACTCTTCCATATGGGATAGAAAAAATTGGCATCCATTCCTAAAACTCCTTTTGAGTTGCATGACTGAAATTTCTCTAACAACTACAACTCTCAGAATGCCTTGAATATTTCCTTGCTTCCATCCCTCATCAAGGCAAGTTATTCTCTTGTTGTAATAGTCTAGAACAACATGGTGTTTTTCCAACCAATCCATGCCAATTAGACAACCATATGGACCCAATGGTTTGATGTTCACATCTACCTTTGTCTTAAGTCCATTCATGTCTATTGGATAATTTTTAACCAACTCATTAATATTTCTCTTATCCCCCATGGCTAACTAAACTAACCAAGATTTATTATGCTTACTCCGTTGCAAGTGAACTTTCAACAATGTTAGAGTTTATGTAACTATGACTAGCTTCAGAATCAATTAAAATTGTTATGGGGTGGTTATCAATCTTACCTTCCACTTCAATCATGGGGGATTGATACTCTTCTTGCTTTTTTTCCAAGGCTACAATATAAATCCTAGGCATGTTTCCTCCCTTGTATTCAATTGTTTCATCCTTAAAATGTTGTGGGAAGTACTCATTATTTCATATTTGTAAGGGAAGTCCCTATATAAGTGATTTCCCTTGCATCCCCAACATTGTACAGGCTACTTCCTTGGCCTTTTCGCAAATGAATCTATTGTCTTGTGTTTATTTTGGGTTGATTTTCCTTGTTGATTTTATTGGGAGTTGTTCTTGAAAAAGGGCATCTTAAAAAATTTATGTCATTGATCCCTATTTCCTTTCATCTTATCATTCCAAGATTTTTGGAATAACGGTCTCCCTCTGATTTTCTCACATACATGATTTTCTCTCCTTATAATCTCCTCCAAAGTTCTACGGTTATCATATTGTATCTTGTCACTATATAAGGAAGGTAAACCACTCATAAATCTTTGAATTTTGACTTTCTCATCCTTGATGAATCCAACATACTTCATCAACTCAAAGAACCTCTTCTCATATTCATCCATTGTCATGCTTCCCAACTTGAGTTCAAAGAAATCATCTTCCTCTGATAGTAATGCTTAGACAAGTACTTCTCTTGGAATTATCCTTTGAACTATCTCCATGATACCTTCCTCTCATCAAGTTGTTTTTCTTTCCTAAGTTGATCCCACCACATGGTTTCCTTTCCTTGCAAGTGATAGGTTTCAATTCCTATTTCTACCCTACAGGAATAATCATGCAGCTAGAAATATTTTTTCATTTCCAATAGTCAGGCCTTGGACTCTTCTCCCTTCATGTTCTCGCCATTGAAATTTGGTGGCTTGATTTTCTTGAGTTCACCTTGCAAGATGTCTCTCTCGGGCCTTCTCCTCTATCTCCTGATAGGAGACACACTTGGGCTAATCCCTCGCCTTGAACTTGCGTGAGCTCTCCTAGTGGATCATCCTGGAGAATGATGGCGCTTGTGTATACTCCTTGATTATTTTTCATTCTCGTGCTCATCATGTATGCTATGGGATTCAATTGTTGTCACTTATCTAGCACTTGTTGTTTTCTTTGTGCTACAGTATTTATTGGCTTGCCTCTATATCTTTGTTGGCCCTTGACCAAGGTTTGAGGAAACCTTGGTCAGGTTTGGACCACCTTTTGGACTTCGACAAGATGGTCGAATATGGAGTGCCATGGAAGAGATGAGATCATGGATCTCACTTGTTTTGCGGGGTATGTGGACCCAACAAGGGGTTATCTAGGGTTTTATAATGGGTTATGGGATTTCAGCCCATGGTTTTACCTATGCTTAAGCCTTTTTGTAAGGAATTGTAAAACTATAAATAGATAAGAACGTATGGTATAAATAGATAGAATCAAGAAGTGAAGTCTTGGTAGCTAAGTGCAAGTAGTCCTAAGTTGTTTTCTGCAACAAAATGCGTATGTAAGGCTCTGTGATCGATAGCGAAGTTGGATTTGTGCCTTGATCTAGTTTTGGGAAGGAGGATCTAGTGCGCAAATCTCATGTCGGATGCGAAGCTCATCTCTATGGCTTAGTGCACATGAGTAGATGGATGTAAGATATTGAAGAATAATAAAGAAGGTGAAGAAGTTGGTGGGCGTAGCCCCACACCGGGGTGAACCATGTATATCTTGTGTCTTTGGTGTGATTTGTGTTGTGTTGCTTATGTTATGAATCTGCTTAGTGCCTTGAATGTTATGTATGATAGATAGATCTTTTGTTGCTTAGTGCTTTACTTGTGAATGAATGTTAGATATAACTTAATGCTCTGTGCTAAGTAGTAGAGATCCTTAATCTTTGTTGTTACTGCATTGATCTCTCTTAGGGTTTGTTCTGCGATGTTAATGGAGCTAATGAACTAATGCATATCATCTTCTAAGTGTTGCTAGAGTGCTCTGTGAAGTGTTATTATGACAGATCTGTGTCCCATCTTGGTTACATACATCTGAGCCATATAACCACCCCTTGTTCTACCTCAGGTTAAACTTCACCTACTCGCAGTTGTTGCCTAAAGGGATGGTAGTTAGGGTTTTGTGGTGTGATGTTGAAGCATTGAACCCTGGGTATTCCCCTATGCCAACAAATGGTTTTGTTGCCGAGACCTGAAACTGTGATTGTTGGGAATTGAAGTAAAGAAAAAAGAAGGTTACATACATTTGAGTCCTGTAACCACCCCTACTTCTACCTCGGGTGAGACTTTTCCTTCTCGTAGGTGTTACCAAAAGGGTCGGTAGTTAGGGTTTTGTTGGTGCATTTTTGAAGCGTTGAACCTTGGGTTTTCCCCTACGCCAACAATATTGCTCAATATTTGTAGTATATCTTATTGAGATTCCATAATATATTCATTATTATCTCTAGAGATTTGCACTTTTCTCTATAGACTTCTCATAGTTACAGGATCATTCCTACCTCTCCTTTCATTAGACCCTGTCTCGACATTTCTCATGCTGACATGTAGCCCTCTAAAATCCTATTCATGATTTTGGAAAAGAATGCAAAAATATTTATGCTTTATAATGCCACCATTCATCTTCTTTTTTGTTGGTTGTAACTTAAATTGCCCAGATCGATTTTTTGGGTTGGTATATGGATCCTTCTCTATAAGATATTTCCAACGACTAATTTATTCCTCAATTATGAGCTATGAGAAAAAATTTATAGTGATATGAATATTGTTAATTCACCCCTTTTGCAGACCTTTCACTCTAGTGCAATTAATCCCAGACACCAAATATTTTCACTCATAAAAGAAAATCAGTCAAGGATCAGAGAAGTTTTTTTATGATACATAGATAAAGATAACGACAGGGAATTCATAATAGCTCTCAAATTTTCAATATGATGCTCCAGTAAAAAACTACAAAAATATGGAAATGGCAACTTTGTCTTTTTTCATCCTTTTTTCGAGACATAATTTTTAGCTAAATTGACTATCTCCCAAACTGCCCACTTTTGGTAAAAATTCACTCCACCAAATTTGTCTATCTTTATGAGCATACAAAAAGAAAATTAAATATTGTTTTCCAGATTTCCCATCTGGGGACCCTTTTTCTCCTTAGAAAATCCCAAAAAACCCCAAAATGTGGCCCAGAATAATGGATTTTTTCATGTTTCAGCATCCCTATTCCAAACCCCTTAGAATCAAACCAATTCATTCACACAGAATTTTCATGTCTGCATTTATGACACTATAAAATTTTCAATAGTAATTGTGCTCCTACCACTAAGATTGAACATGATCTTTAAAAACATGTAATTTACATTTTATGGAAAATCAGAGCATAATTGGCTAGTGGCCCTCTTTGGAACTTCTATAGCCCTTGACACTCCAGTAAAAACCTATAATTTTCATTTCGATTCAACATAATGTTCTCCAATTATTTCCAAAATATTATTTTTGGCTCCAAACTTGTTTTTTTTTAGACTATAGGACAATTTTTCCTATATGGTATCCTTCTTCTCTTCTTCCTTTTTGAAGCCCATGCACACATAAATTCTATATAATGCACCAATATTCAACATGCACCAAATAAACAATGCACAATTCCATGATTTAGTGCACACTCTACACACCAATATTCTACGTGCACAACTTTTATATCGCACACCAATATCCAATGCACACGACTTTCTATATTGCACACCAATATTCAATGCACACAACTTTTGTATTGCACATCAATATTCAATGCGCACACCTTTTTATACTACACACCAATATTCAATGTTCCTAACTTTTTATACTGTGCACCAATATTTAGTTCCAGTGACTTTTTATGTCGCGCACCACTAACAAATTTTATATCATGCACCAATATCTAGTGCGCGCAACTTTTATATTGCACACCAATATTCAATGCATGCAAATTTTATACCACACACCAATATTCCATGTATGTAACTTTTTATTCTGCACACCAACATCTAGTGCGCACAATACTAATTCTACACTACACAACCCCAATATTTAATGTGCATACCGTGCACCACAATTATTCACCATGTGCCACTAATATTTAATGCGTGTACCATGCACCACACAACACCAATATTTAATGCACCTAATTTTTATGCCATGCAACCATATTCAGTACACACAACTTTTTATGTTGTGCACCAATATTACAGTGTGTGCTTTTGATTTTGTACCATGCAACGCCAATGTTGAGCACACAAACTGCACATGAACGTAATCATAATGAAAATTCCTGACTCTAGATTGTCTAAGAGAAATTTAGTCGCTTGGCAATTGAAATGACCCCTCCATGAAAACCATTATGAGTGCAATTCTGACTTGAATTTTCTTAAAAGTTTGGGAATTTTCACTCATACCTTACCATTTTCCCAAAATTTAGCACAACTCAACCACCAAGATGACGAATTTACCCACTTCATGTTGATCACAGGTCCATACAATTCCAGTGTTGAACCAAAAATCTTGGATATCATTCTGTAACATCCTATAACTTAACCGAGGAACATTGCTAGCGAAAAATACACATAACTTTGAAAATTTTCTTCTAATTAACTTTCTGTAGCTTATTAGCTACGAATTATACATAGATTTAACCATTTTAGATAACATTAATTAAATGCAACTACATCATTCCAAACAACATGGATTTCACACCCTCACTAAGACAACACATGCACACAACAACCTTTGCATTGTGCACGAAAGTTATTCACAACACTCATGCAACATGCTTATTACTATGCATGGAAACTATTCCTAGCGTGCACAATGATTCGAGCATCATGCCAAAAACCCATTGTCGCTACTACTAACATTGACTAACATATGCAATTAAATACAAAATTATGAACTACATGACATTCAAGTTCATCCAATTAAATACAAAAATATGAACTACATGGGATTCAAGCTCATGTAATTGTCCATACTTATCAAATAGGTAAAAGAAGATAATAAATTTCACCACAACAACATATAATTCATTCTCATGCACAAAGTCAAGTGCACACCAATTAAACTCATAAATTAACAAAGGAAAACAAATAAACACTTATCTTCTTAAAATAGTTATGAAACCAACTACTTAGGAAGGACATTCCAACCAACCATAGAATTGTTCCAAATATCAATATCAATTCACCCCCGATATGGGGCTAGGAATTCACAAGAAAAGTGTATCTCCTATGACATAGACCCCCGACCCTCGGGCCAAGATCCTCACAGGATCGCTCCTAATCTGCCCTGAGTCAAATTGACTCTTCGGTTCCTCCTCAAGGAATCCCACACACACACATAATAGTATTTTCCACAGGTCCTTATAGGTATGCCCGCGTGATTAAACACAAGGCATCACCCTGATCTCTTGACCACAATAAAATTGTTCCCTTTGTCGAATCGCGACTTCAGGGTTCACGATTTCGTGATTTCTATTGTCGAGTTTCCGGCTCTTCAACCCACCGAAACCCGAAACGTTCAACAAGTTTGGGCTCCACCTATCTGATGAGGACACACTACCTGTCCACTCCACCGTCCTCTCTGTCTCTGTCGTGGAATCTTGCCACCTGTTGCACAAGCTTTTCAGATTCCGAGACTTGAATATGCCTTCGACTACCGTTCGTTATTTCGTGCTTCCGGGTACCGGGAGTTCGACACTCTCGATCCCAGAACACTACCTCCTCTATTTTCCTACACCTGAAGTGCCAAAATCCCAAAATTCACGTCAAGTCCGGTTGCAACCCATGACTTTGGGATTTTCACTCCACTGTGCTCCGAATGCTTGTCATCAAGACCTCCGAAGTACTGAAATCTGGACTTCTGAATTTTCGAAAGTTCCACTACTCACCTTCACATGCGATGATTCATTTTGCAATTCAGGAATGTGCGAGACCAAAGGTTTTGACTTGCACTTCCGACTTCCAAACCCTAAAACACCGAAATGATCCTGACACCCCAATTGGTCACGATCAATGGTCCTCATTGAATCTTAAAACCAACAAGATGGGTTCGTCCAACTCTTATCCACCTTGCAGCTCCTATGGATCCTACGGTCCTTGCGACTTCATGAGTTCTCCATGGATAATTTCAACTGTCTGATTCACTCCTCCATGAATCTCTGTGAAATGAGCCAATGTTCTTTCACCAGGAATTAACCTTCTGCACACTAGTTCATCCCCTCGTCTTCCTTTGAACTATGTCGATCTTCATCCTCCTTTGAAGTGTTCAAAAGTGTTATCCCTCTTGATCTTTAAATTGTAAACTCGAGTCTCAAAAAGGACTCCTACACGCACTCCTTGTGGCAATCTTTCAAATACTTCTAGGTATTTCATCTTTCTACTCTGTGCACCTTCTACAATAGTAGTCGTTCCTCTTTCAACCTTAGTTGATAATTTCTAAGGCCTCAACTAGCCTGCGCACACATTGCACAGCTTCTGGGCTTCGCCTATCCTTCTACTAGAATGAGAACAATGGTATCCCTCCTGAGATTTCTGAGATAAAACTCAGAACCCTTGTCAACACACTCTTTGTGGATGTTTCACTGCACTCCTTGCAAGAACTCTCTCTCTCAGGAAGAGAAACAATTGAAACTCATTCTTCTCTCTCAGACTTCATACATTCAACATGAAATCATACATTTAACACAGAGTAACAACAAATGCATAACATTGAGAATAAAACAACTGTAGGCATACCATTCAACATATGTAAACAGTGAACATCATAACACCATGAATCTGATTCAAAGCTTCATATATTAATTCAAATATCCTGTACATGGGTTCTCCTTTCCAGTTCTCTATTACAACTCTCTCCTTCTTCTCTATGCTAATGATACAACTACACAATGGTACAAAGGCGAGGGTGTCTATATCCATTTTTCCTCCTACTCTTCTAAACTGTCTAATCTATTAATTCAAACCTACCTACTTTCATTAACTTCACATAAATGTCTCTACATACTACAGACGAGAGCAATGCTCAGGGTCTATTCACAATATCTTGACATAAATGTAAGTACACCTCCAGCTATTACATCAATATCTGCTCTTTAATTTTCAAAAAAACATTTCAAAAATGCGCGCTGGTGGTCTTCCATATGTCTTCCTCCTTTTATGTTGCTTGCTTGGTTGGCTACTGATGATGCTCTTGCATCATACTCCCTCGCTTGAAAATTTTCATGAACTCTTGTTCATGAGATCTTGCACGGTCTGTCCATGCTCTTGAATTTCTACTTCATCTTCCCAACTGGCATCTTTAACTGGATGTCCTTTCCATTTGGCCAAGTATTCAAAATACTCTTTTCTCCTGGTCTTCTTGTTGACTCTCTTGTCAATTATACTTTCCATATGTGGCCTTTCAGCTACAAGCATTTGTTTGGTCCACTAAACCTTTGTTTGTTCATCCTCTTCTCTTGCTTCTTCATCTTTGTAAGAGTACAAATCCGCAACATTGAATATCGGTGAGATTCCGATCCCATCGGGTAATTGAATCTCATATGCATTTGCCCCGAATTTCTTTATGACTCTGCACAGTCCAATATTTTTCATCTTCAATTTGTTATATGTTCCCCTTGGGAACCTCTCCTTCCTCAGATGTGCAAGAATTAGATCACCAAATTCAAACTGAAGTTCTTGCCTGTGTTGATCTACTCTGCGCTTATACTTCTGGATTGAACTCTGCAATCGCTTCTTGACTCGGCTGTGAAGCTCCTTCATTGCTTCTGCAAAGTCCTCTGCACTAGCACTCCTGAATTCATCTTGTTCTGAATCTTTGAATTCAGAAACTCCCCTTGGTTTCATTCCATATACTATCTAGAATGGACTCTGCCCTTTTCTTCTATTGATCGAATCATTATAAGCAAATTCCACCTATGGCAGAATGTGATCCCACTGACTGTGGTGTTCAGTCACTAGGCTTCTCAGAAAATATCCTAAGCTTTGGTTCATAACTTCTCTCTACCCATCCGTCTGAGGATGATACGCTGAGCTAAATGACAAACTTGTCCCCATTTTCTTCCATAAAGTCCTCCAAAAATGTCCCACGAACTTGGTATCTCGATCATAAACAATACTTCCTAGCAAGCCATGAAGTTTGATGACTTCCTTGAAAAACAGGTTCGCAATATGAGTTGCGTCGATGGTTTTTTGGCATGGTATGAAATGTTCCATATTGGAAAATCTACTGACTACCAAAAATATTGAATCATTGCCTTCTTGGTAGTCCCAATATGAAATCCATGCTCAATGCGTCCCACGACCTTTCTGGTATGGGTAATGGTTGGTATAACCCTGTGTTCCACCTTTTCCCTTTTGTGTGTTGACAAATTCTACATCTGTCCACAAATTTCATAACATATTTCCTCATCCCTAGCCAAAAATATGAGCCATTCAACTTTGAGAACGTCTTATCATGACCGAAGTGTCTGACCAATCCTGCACTATGTTTTTCCTTCAGCAGGTTCTCCCTCATGGAGCATTTTGGAATACATAGTTGATTGCCCCTAAATAATAATCCATCTTGGATCATATATTCAGTTCATTGGAATCTATCCCTGAGAATTGGATTCTCAGATGCCTCATACACTTCCTTAAAATCTGGGTCATCCCTGTACATTTCTTTGAGGTCATCAAAATCCAAAGTTTTGACTCTGAATTCCTACATAAGCAAACATTTCCTGCTCAAAGAATCAACAACTTTGTTAGTAGTTCCATAAATATTCTTAATCACAAAAGTAAAATTATGCATGAATTCAACCCATTTAACATGTTTTTGGTTCAACTTCTCATGTTGAGTCACGAATTGTAAAGCATGATTATCACTGTACAAAACAAACTCTTTAGGAACCAAATAATGTCTCCATTTCTTCAATGCTTGTATGACTGCATAAAATTCTTTATCATATGTTGAGTACTTGATCTTTGCTTCATTCAGTTTCTCACTTAAATATGTGATTGGCTTGTCGTCTTGGCTCAATACTGCTCCAATTGCAAATCCACTCATGTCACACTTGACTTGGAATGTCTTGCTAAAATCTGACAAAACTAGAATTGGTTGCTCCGTGATCTTCTTCTTCAGAAAATTGAAACTCTTCTCTCCTTCTAATGTCCAATGAAAATATTTATGTCTGTTCTTCACCGTATCCATCATTGGCGCACTAATTCCACTGAAATTTCGGATGAATTTCCTATAGAAACTAGCCAAACCATGGAAGCTTCAAACTTCAAACACATTTTTCGGTGATGGCCAATTCCTAATCGCATTTACTTTTTCCGGATCCATATTCAACTCATTTGCAGAGACAAAAAAACCCAAATAAATGATTTATATCCTCATAAATGACGATTTCTTCATATTAATCAACAATTTCTCTTGCTGTAATCTCCTCATCACTGCAGCTAAATGTTTTAAATGCTCTGCTTTTGTTTTGCTGAAAATTAATATATCGTCAAGATATACAATGACGAATTTCCCAATGAAATCCTTCAGGACTTTGTTCATCAGCCTCATGAAAGTACTGGGTGCATTTGTTAATCCAAATGGCATAACAAGCCATTCATACAACCCCTCATTCGTCTTGAATGTTGTCTTCCATTCATCACCTTCTCTCATTCGAATCTGATAATACCCTCTTTTCAAATCAATTTTTGAAAAAACTCTTGCTCCACTCAAGCAATCCATCAAGTCATCCATTCTTGGCAATGGAAATCTATATCTGATGGTAATCTTATTGATTTCCCTTGAGTCTATACACATTCTCCAGCCTCCATCTTTCTTTGGGTTGAGCACTGTCGGAACAGTGGATGGACTCAAGATTTCTCGAATCAATCTTTTGTCCATTAAGTCATGGACTTGTCTCTTGACTTCCTCATTCTCCTGCGGCATCAACCTATACGCAGCTTTGTTTGGTAAACTAGCTCCAGGTATATGATCAATGTGATGGCTTATACTCCTGATTGGTGGCAACGAACAAGGTAGTTCGTCCACTACTATATCAACGGACTCTCCCAACAACTCCTAGATTTATTCTTGTAAATCATCTATTCTCGTACTGGTCAAAACAATTCTAGGCTTGATGACCACAATAAATTGTGTGTCTTCCTTCTTCTTAACCTCCTTAATAAGTTCCTTCCCACTCATGAGAAGTACAGTGTTGCTCATCTTTGGTTTCACTTCTTTATCCTTAATCAACAACAACATGTGAGTCCCACCATTCTTCTCCAGGGTGTATGTGTTCTTTCTCCCATCATGAATCACATTCCTATCATATTGCCACAGTCTACCCAACAATATAAGACAAACATCCATGAGAATGACATCACATAATATTTCATCCTTATATCCTCCTATTTTAAATTCAACTAAACATTGTTTAGTGACATTTACCTGATGTCCTTTTTGTAGCCACGAAACTCTGTATGGGCTTGGATGTACAATAGTCTCTAGCTCTATCTTTTCTACCATCTCTGTAGATACTAGTTTGTTTGTGATACCACTGTCCACTATGACTTTGCATAATATGTCTTTGGTTTTGCAAGCAGTCTGAAACAGACTGTTTCTTTGGGCTGGGTTCTCTACCTCCTTCTTTGGCTTCAAGAGAACTTTCCTCATCATTAAAGATCTTCCACCCTGAACATATTTTGTCTCCACATTCCATCCTTGATCTTCAGAAATGTGAGTTTCACCGCCATCTTTCTTCTTATCTGGGCACTCATAAGATTTATGTCTGATCTTTCCATAGATAAAGCATTTTACTTCACTGCCTTTTCCTCTTCCTCTTCCTCTAGCTCAAGGAAAAGTATTCCTATCAGCATACTTCCCTCTCTGTGAGCTTCCCCATCTCTCATGTTGAGTTTGCGGTTTCTTTCCCTCTTCTTTAGGTCTCTGAGTCCTATCTTGGGCAATTGTTTTACCTCTGGCTTGACTTTTGCCTCGACCTCTTTGACCTTGCTTCCGGCTCAGCTTCTCTTCAGCTTTTAGAGCCATCTGATAAGCATCTTCTACACTATAAAGGGTCATCATGCTCATCTCATATTTAATGTCATATCACAGACCATTCATGTACCTGGCAACTTTTCATCATCGCTTTCCCGACAGCTTTTTCATGTTTATCTTGTAGAACTCTTTAGTGTATTCCTTCACTGACATCAACTTCTGTCTCAAATTCTGCATCCTCCGAAACAAAGTGATTTGATAATCCTTGGGTATGAATTTGGCTTTCATCTTTGCAACCATTCTATCCCAGATTTTGATTTTATGCTTGCCCTTGCAGCGTCTGTCAACGTGGAGCTCATCACACCATAGTGTTGCATGCCCTTTAAGTCTGGTAATGACATGTTTGACCTTCTTGTCTTCCTCGACATCCTCATAGTCGAAGTACTTGTCCAAAGCTCTAATCTAGTCTAGAAGCTCTTCAACAACTAAGTTTCCCTCATACATGGGAATCTCCATCTTTTCTCTGGCACCTATCCTTGCAACAACCCTAAATAGGCGTTCATTCGCAGCATCTTCGACTGCAACTTTTTCTCCTTCGTTTCCAGCTTCATTTTCACTATCAACCTCACTGATATCCCCAATGTCAATTGTGTGCCTTTGTGTTGTCTCCATGGCATCAAGCATGGCACATAATTCACACATTTCTCTTTCCATGGCTGGATCAGTCATTGGCATTGGCTTGCCTCTTCTTCTCGGCGGCATGGATGTAAAATGTTCTTCTTTTCTCTTCTACAGAAAGCAAAGAACTTGTTTTATGCTCTGATACCACTTGATGTATATCAGAGTACTCCTTCTCTTATGGCTCCCTTTGCCTAAAATATACAGATAAAATCAAGCTCTGATACCACTTGACACAAACCCCTCACCCTCAGGCCAAGATACACACAGGATCACTCCTAATCTTCCCTAAGTCAAATTGACTCTTCGGTTCCTCCTCAAGGAATCCCACACACACACACACACAACAATGTTTTCCATAGGTCCTTATAGGTATTCCCACATGATTAAACACAAGGCATCACCCTAATCTCCTAACCACAATAAGATCACACCCTTCGTCGAATCGGGACTTCAGGGTACGCGACTTCGCAATTTCTGTTGTCGAGTTTCCATCTCTTCAACCCGCCGAAACCCAAAACGTTCAACAAGGTTGGGCTCCACCTATATGACAAGGACATGCCACCTGTCCACTCCACTGTCCTCTCTGTCTCTATCGTGGACTCTTGCCACCTGTCGCACAAGCTTTCCGGCTTCCGGGACTTGAATAAGCCTTCAACTACCATTCGTTATTTCGGGCTTCCGGGTACCGGGAGTTCGAGACTCTCAATCCCAGAACACTACCTCCTCTATTTTCTGACACCCGAAGTGATGAAATCCTGAAATTCACGTCAAGTTCGGTCGCAACCCACGACTTTGGGATTTTCACTCCACTGTGATCTGACTCCTTGTTGTCAAGACCTCTGAAGTATCAAAATCTGGACTTCCGAATTTCCAAAAGTTCCACTACTCACCTTCACGTGCGATGATCCATTTTGTGATTCAGAAATGTGCGAGACCAAAGGTTTTGACCTACACTTCCACCTTCCAAACCCCAAAACACCGAAATGATCTTGACACCCCAATTGGTCACGATCAACGGTCCTCGTTGAATCTTGAAACCAACGAGATGGGTTCGTCCAACTCTTATACACCTTGTAGCTCCTCTAGATCCTATGGTCCTCACGACTTCATGAGTTCTCAATAGAGAATTTCAACCGTTTGATTCACTCCTCCATGAATCCATGTGAAACGAGCCAATGTTCTTTCACCAAGACTTAACCTTATGCACGCTAGTTCATCTCCCAATCTTCCTTTCAACTATGTTGATCTTCATCCTCCTTTGAAGGGTTCAAAAGTGTTATCCCTCCTGAGATTTAACTTGTAAACTCGAGTCTCAAAAAGGACTCTTGCACGAAATCCTTGCGGAAATCTTTCAAATACTCTTGAGTATTTGATCTTTCGACTATGTGCACTTTCTGCAACAACATTCCTTCCTCTTTCAACCTTAGTTGATAAGTTCTAAGGCCTCGACTAGCCTACGCACACCTTTCACAGCTTCTGGGCTTCACCTATCCTTCTACTAGAAAGAGAACAACAGTATCCCTCCTGATCTTTCTGAGATAAAACTTAGAACCCATGTCAACGCACTCTTTGCGGACGTTTCACTGCACTCCTTGCAGGAACTCTCTCTCTCAGGAAGAGAAACAATTGAAACTCATTCTTCTCTCTAAAACTTCATACATTCAACATGAAATCATACATTTAACACAGAGTAACAAAAAATGCATAACAACAAGAATAAAACAATTGTAGGCATACCATTCAACATATGTAAACAATGAACATCATAACACCATGAATTTGATTCAAAGCTTCATATATTAATTCAAAGCTCCTATACATGGGTTCTCCTTTCCAGTTCTCTATTACATCTCTCTCCTTCTTTTCTATGCTAATGATACAACTACATAATGGTACAAATGTGAGGGTGTCTATATCCATTTTCCCTCCTACTCTTCTAAACTGTCTAATCTATTAATTCAAACCTACCTACTTTCATTAACTGCGCATAAATGTCTCTACATACTATAGATGAGAGCAACTCTCAGGGTCTGTTCACGATATCTTGACATAAATGTAAGTACACTTCCAGCTATTACATCAATATTCACTCTTTAATTTTCAAAAAAACATTTCAAAAACGTGCCTTGGTGGTCTTCCAGTTGTGTTTATCCTTTTACATTGCCTACTTGGCTGGCTTCTTATGATGCTCCTGCATCATCCTACAGTCCACTCATAACTCAATATCCTAGAACCCACTAATATTCTCCTACAACTATATTGGATTTCCTCCAGGTCTAGGTTTCCTCTTAACCTGCCCAAGCCAAGGATTGTACCCCTTCACTATGCTTATTCCATAGAGCATTCCATTCATTTATCTAGGTCTCTCTAGAACACATAACTATGAATCTCTTTACTAGGAACTCAAGGGAACTCGTTGTCAAGAAAACTACCAACAATAATAACAACACTTGTTATAGTGAAACTCACACAAGAGTTCATTCTTCAGTCTTGACAACCTAGATCTTCAATATTCATCTCCAAATTACTCCCAAATGCTCCAACATGCTCCAAAATTAACCCATCCTTATTTCTCTATCTCTTGTGTTCTTTTTCTCTACTCTATTCTTGGTGTTCTTGTAAAACTGGATTTGTAAAAAATTCATGTAACTACCCATATAAATTTCCTCTATTTTGGATCACTTTCTTAACTAACACTCTTTCCCAAACTGATTGTACTCGGCCTCATACTCTCCAATAACTATGGGATGTGAATATCACACCCACCCTCTTACATGAATTTAATGATTTGGCTCTCACACACTCAAACATAAATTAGAAGTTATCCCAATGATAATCAAATTTAGGAAAATGAGTTGAGTTAATACCCATAATTAATTCCCCCCCTTGGACCCCTTTTAAACACTCTCTTATCTTATGGAAAAACTCATCCCCCATCTCTGTTTGTATTCTTCAACAATTGGTATCACATTTTATTTATTTAAAAACATAAAATACATTCACATATTGCATCCTTTAGCCATAGCCACAGTCATATCTACATTATGCATAAATTAAACTGGGGACGGGTAAAATCATGAAGCTGGGTAACACTTTCGTGACAATCGGGTCTCCAAAATTTCTAGCGGCAATTTTTCGGCCGAACAAATATTACTTTCGGCCGAAATATTATTCGGTCGAAAATTTTCACGTCAAATTTAACAGTGCCGTCAAAATTCGTGTACAATGTTTTTTGAATGAATTATTTTCCCGCGGTAAGAATATTTCGGCCGAAATACTTTTCGGCCGAAAC
>JZKD02S1673686.1:495470-523478 GCA_000966675.3 Picea glauca | reverse complement strand
ATTCTAAATAAAAAAAATACTTTTATATGTTGGAAGTTGAATAACTTGTGAAAATACAGTTTTTTTTGTCATAAAACAAGCAAAAGTGTAACCCACCTTCATGATTTCACCCGGACTATAGTGGGGATGTTACAAACATCACCTATGATAATTTCGTATATGAAAACAATGCCTTTAAGGAAGTGTCTCTGTACAAGTATCTTGGAATTGATATTCATCACAAGCTCAATTGGAACTATAACATTGAGAAAAGGATAAACGGAGGGTGGGAAGCTCATTACGAGCCTGGAAATTATTGTAAATTAGGAGACATTTGGCCATGGGATAAGAAAATTCTCCTCTTTGAGACTCTTTTCACACATATTATCTTGTATGGATGTGAATTTTGGGGATGTAGTATCTCTCAATAATATTGGAGAAAGATAGAACAGATAAAAAATAATTTTATAGCTTATAATCTCAAAATTAAAGGAAATGCACCATATCCTATCCTCCTCGTAGAAGTGATCATTTCCTCCATTGAGAGAACAACCATGATTAAGTACTTAATGTACAATAACAATATAAACAATATGGATGACAAGAGGCTCCCCAAAATTTCTTCAGACTCTAGTCAAAATCACCAACAGTTCAAGCGGGTATGGCATAATGATGCCAAGTCTTGGCTAAATCATTGGGGAATAAAAGAAGAAGTTACTATGAAGAATATCGATGATATTAAAAATATTGTTAAAGATAAATTTAAGGAGAATATTTGGTGTGATAAATAATTACAGGATAAAAGAAATTAAGATATTATAAGGAGGTCGTTAATCCTAATATTGAAGATCAAAATTCTCTCTCTATTTTGACTAGTGCTAAAAAGAGAATCAATATTGCTAAAATTAGGACTAATTCTCATGAGCTATGTTGGAAAGGAAGTTTTGGAAATAATTTTTCAGTTTTGATACATTTTTTGGGAAAAATCCTAAGTATAGGAAAAGCGCACGAAAGAAGAAGAAAATCTATGGAGCATACAACTAAGGCACATCCATGAGAATAGTGCATAGAAGGAAGACAACATGCAGATGGAAGAATAAATCCGACAAAGAATAAAGCATGATAGAAGGATGACAACTCGACATTCTAGAAATAGAAGAATAGCAGAAAAGCAACAGGAAGATTGAAAAATAGAAGAAAGCAACTGAAAAACCAGTTAACTGAGTTGGGCATGCAATATAATAGGTTGTTGGAAAAACTAAATATGGTTTTAAGCCTTGCGTTTTGATATATAAATATGTAATAGGTTGGGGGATTAGGGGTTCTCTCTCTACTAGGTTTGGTTCCTCAATATGGTTGGTTCTTTTATTTTAGGGCCTGGGGTGTGATGTTTTATTCTATTCCATGTTGAGTTCCAAAGTTTTTGAATGTAATAGTTTGTTGGTGAGAATAATGAATAAGGAAGGTTAAAGATATGATACAGAGTATTTTGTTTTTTGTTTGTTAAACATTTGCATATGCGTTGTGTTTAGATGCATCGTAGAGTATATTTGTCTTATAATTAAATATGATGGAATGTTCATGACTATGGAAATAAAAAATCTATGCAGTAATATGGAATATGTCGATTATATGAATTTGATTCACAAGTAGGTTAATATAGAATAAGAACTGAGTTATGCACACTGACGTAATCAGAAAGAATGAACCGAACGATTTTCTTGCATTCCCTCAATATTCCAGAAGACTGGTTCTCGCAGTCCCAAATGATACCTCAAGTGAGACTTCATCTGTGCAACAAGGTCATCGTGAAAGGGTCGGTGTCTAGTGGATTTTTTTGGTCATAGATAAATCGAACCTGGGGTCTTACAACCCATGCACAATAGTGCCAACAAATTATTATGTTTCTGGGACCGAGACTTTGTGATTAAGGATACGTTTTGGAGGTCGACTAAGAAGGAGATCTCAAAATGGTTGGAAACGAATTAGGAACGGGAGTTTTCTCAACAGGAGAATAGAAACTCTTAGATGAGTGAAAAGCAATGGATTCAAAGGTATGTGTTCATAGATCTGAATTAAATTTTCTTTGGTGAATTTTTAGTTATTCTAGCTAAGTTCCTAGAAAGACTAGTGGAGAAAACTGGAAGCTACAATGTTGCAATGCCGAGAAATTGCACTTCTAAATTGGTAAGACAACTGAATTTTGTAAGTAACCCAACTACTCGAGAAGATGTTTATTTGTTGGATAACATACTAGGAGGTTATGTTATTGAATTTGTCATAGATTGTATTCAATCGTAGACTATCACAGAAAGGGAATTTTTCAAGGGTACATGGATAAAGATGTTATTGTGTGAAAATCATGTGATGATAATGGAATCTGACTACTAAGGGGTTCACACACATAGGGAAACTAGGGGATGAAAAGAGGATTGTCAAAGAGCATGAAGATGAAGAGACAGGGAGGGACTGATGATCCAAGAAGAGGGTATACTAGAGGCATAATACGAGTTTGGAGAGTTGCAGAGAAGAAGGAGGTAAAAGAGGCAAAAGACTAGGGCTGAGAAAGGAAATTTGTGCAGTGAGATAGAGAGGAGAGAACCTTATGCACTAGTATGAATCATGGAGTTACCATAGATAGAAGGAGGAGAAGAGGATTTTAAGTCCATTCCAATAATATAAGAACCAACAAATCATGCTAAAACATGATCACGTGTTGAATCCATGACCCTGTGTGCATCACCACAATTAGAAATAACGGTTGAATATTTGTCAAAAGAAATTGTAGTTATCCAAGGTGGACCGAGTAGTAGCAATCAGAGTAATGGAAGTAGTGTGCATATTCATAATCAGATTTAACCAAAATCACCAAGAGGATGGAATACACAAAGAAACATGTCCGGGGTAGACAATACTCTTATACTTCTTGAGTTCCAAGGAGTTGGTTCAGAGGACCCAGGAAAACACTTGTTTTTTTTCCGTGAGACGACTTGGGACACAAAGAACATACATTATGAAGCTGTGAAGATTTTGAATTTAAAGACAACATTTAGAGGTCGTGTGCTAGTATGGTATATGAAGTTTCAGATCACAATGCCTACAGAACAGGCCAGGACTTTGGCATAGATTAAGAAAGCACTATTGAAGGAGTTCAAGAAGCCTAATTTTGAGTCACAGTACATCAAAGAACTGAAGGAGATCAAACAAGTAAAAACAAAGATGGTATGGGCTTACGACCAGATATTTAAGGATGTGAGGGGTAGATTGAATTTCCAAATTCTATGTCAACAACACCAAGAATGGTTTGTTGTAGGGATTCTACCACACATTGAATGACCATTGATCCGGTAGAAGGTTTTGTCACATGGCAAGGCACTTTAAATTGCGATGAAACTGGAATCATCTCCGGTGGGAGACAATGGAGGAATGTCACAAGTTCAAATGCACTTGGATGAATTTAAAGTTCAACTGGCAGAACTGAGAAAGGGAAAGGAGAAACGTGAGCAATTTTGGAGTACAAAATGTAGGACTGAAGGCCACCACAAGGACGAATTCCCAGCATTTGTGTAGTATTTGGTGACAAGAGTGTCAAATCCATTACCGAGAGGAGGATACTGTGAGATATCTAAGAAATGGGGCCATCACACAACTGAGTGTCCATTACAATAGAAGTATCAAAGTATGCCAAAGAACTTGTTTTGCAATTTTTACAAGTTTGTAGGACACGCAGAGAAGGATTGTCGCACATTTGAATTAATAAAGGAGAGAACATTAGATATGTACAGGATCCAGGAAGAGAATGTTGCAGAAAAAGTGGGGGGTTCACAATACAACAATCAAAGAGGTTTCAATAAAGGTAATGGAGGAAAATTTGGGAGAGGTCGAGGTAGAGGGAATTTTGGTAGAGGATGAAGATGATCGATTATATGTTATAATTGTAATCAACCTGGACACTTGACTCACGACTATCAAAATCCATGTACGACATGCACATATTAAAGAGAATTGGATCAATTGATAGAAGATTGTCCCCAAATAGTTGTGAAGTGGTAGGCTAGAGGAAACCAGAACCTGAACCTAAATCAAAATGTGTAGAAGATATCAACCGAAAGAAGAAATGAAGGACAAAGAGTAGCAGTAGTTACGCATAGAGGAGTTAGAATAGGGGCTCATGTGATGAATGAAGGAAAGCAGACTGAGTAGTTGGTAAGGAAGTTAGTAGGTCCTACACCACAATTTGATCTGCAATGAGAGAAGGAGGCATATAAAAGAGAAAGAAAATAAGTACTCGGAGTGGATTGGGGAGCATCAACATCATGTGTGTGTCGTATAGAATATCACGTTGTGCCAGAGAATCCAATTGGAAAGTTAATCACACTAAAGAAATTCCCGAGGAGTTGTGTAGATATAATGAAGGATGAAATTGTGTTGAGTAAAATATAAGACATGATTGATTACTGTACAAGAGGAAGGATAACTCATGTAACACAAAGGATTTTAAATGAGGTATTGCGCTGGAACAAAACCAATGAAGAATTCAAATTTAATGCACCTGTTGGAGAGTATGACGTGGATAATGTTATATTGGACTTAGGGTGTGATGTGAATGTATTACCTAAGAAGACATGGGAGTTTATGGGAAAAACCAATTTATTATGGTCTCTTGTTCATCTAAGGCTCGTGAATCAACAAAAAATAGTCATGATTGGTCCTTTGACATGAGTACCTATGAACATAGATGGGGTGTGTAGAATTGAAGGCTTTGAAGTTATTGAGATAGTGGACAAAAAAAACCATGTCTAACATTGATGGGAATGGAATGGGATTTTGATAACGAAGATATCATCAATTTGAATAGGAGACAGATGATATTTGAGAGTTACTGCACCCTTGGACCCATGAGAAGGAAAGAGATACATAAAGCCAATAAGAGAGGATGGCATTGGCAATTTATATAACAGGATTGCATGGATGGAGGATTATGTTAACCCAAAAGTGGATGGTGCACTGAGTTGGAGAAGTATCAATTCATGTGCAGCATATTATGAAGAAGGTCTAGAGCATTGGCAACATAGAATACATGAAGTATGAACTAGATGATGTGCGTGCATCACTCGATCCTTGTGTTGGATTAGAATAGAGCTATGTGATCCAACCAGGTGTGATGGATTAACTAATATAAGTATGTTTTTAAAGACATTTTAGCTGCAGGTACCTAAACAACAAAGGTTGTTAACACAAGATGTTGTATTAAAAGTGATTCCCGCTAGATGGTGGGCTGGAAACAGAGAGGGAAGGAAAGACTGGTCACATTGTAGCAAACTAATGCAAATAAGGTTTGGCACTATAGCAGAAAATATTGTGCATAAGTATATATGGGAGAGTGATCCAACGGGTCATGTGGAATAGTGTAGGTCTTTATGGAGTTCAGTACCAAAAACATAATGGATGCACAAATTTATACACACACTGGACACAAATACTGAAGAAATAGTATATGGAACTAGAGATGCTCATGGAGACAACAAGATGGGAAGAACTGGTCTATAGGTTCAAAATCACATTTATATTTGAACACGAATCCCTATAAATAAATTCAACACTACAGAATATTCAGACAAAGATCTTTTTGAAATAAGGGATAATGGAGGTTGTACCAACATGCAGTGTGCATAGAGCCAAGATGATTGTCCATGAGTTCTTGGAGTGATATAATGTAGCTAAGGAAGAGTATCGTGAAGAGGATCCCAGGAATGTACAAGTACATGAGACAGAAGGAGAACAAGTATTATAAGGATCTATCCCATATACATAGCCTATAAATACATCGAATGTAAATATTGGGATGATAGAGAATCCCAAGTTTTCACAGATAGGAGATTATTAGAATGATGAGAAAGTTAAGAAAATTGTAGATTTACTATGAGAATACCATGACCTATTCCCAATGACATATTCAGAGATGAAGGGAATAGCAAGAGACTTAGATGAGATGAATATCCCACTGAAACCAGGAGATAAGAGAGTTTGCCAAAGGAATTACGGGATAAATTTGAGGTAAAAGGAGAGAGTGAAGGCTGAAATAGACAGGATATTAGACACATGAATCATCTAACCAATAGAAGAATCTGAGTGGATTAGTCCAATGGTGGTGAAATAAAATAAGAGAGGATGAATCATGATCTATGTGGATATAAGGAAGTTGGATGATGTGTTCTTACATGATCCATTACCAAAACCAATCACGGATGAGTTATTGTAGAACGTAGGAGGCTAGGAAACTTATTCTTTCATAGATTTATTCTCGAGATACCATCAAAAAATATTTGCATAGGAGGATCGACACAAGACCACTTTTTCAATGGAATGGGGGAGTTATTAGTATAAAGTTATTCCATTTGGATTGAAGAATGCCCCTGCGGTGTTTTCTAGGGTAGTGGTTGCAGCATTCAAGGAGTTCATCCATAAGTTCCTAGAAGTCTACTTAGATGATTGGATAGTGTTGAGTCTACTAAAGGATCATATAGAATTTATTAGGCTTATGTTGGATCAGTGCAAGAAGTGTCAGATTTCATCGAAATTGAAGACGTGTATCTTTTGCGCACCATTTGAAGTATTGCTGGGACATGTAGTGTGAAAACATGGATTATTAGTAGATCCAGCTAAGATCACCATCATTCTGGATTTGGAACTGCCTACATCATTCAAACAGTTGAGGGAAATGTTGGGTCATATGGGTTATTGCAGGAAATTTATCAATGCATATTTGTAGATCACATCAACAATGGAAACGTTAATGAACAAGGAAGCAAAGTTTCAATGGAATGAGGACAATCATAAGGGGTTGGACACCTCGAAACAAAAATTGGTAACCATGCCAATTTTTATATTTCCAGATTGTGACAAAGAGTTCCATGTACATATAGATGCATCATCCATAGAGTTGGGTGTAGTACTATCCCAAGAAGGGGAGGGAAACATAGATCATTGTTGAGATCAATTCTCGCTTCCAAAGTTTCCCTCTGCTTTTCTATTTTCCCAACTTCCTTTTTCCATTTCATTTCCTCTTCTATACCTACCCTAATTCCCCTTTTATTTTATCCCTTCTTTCTTCCCTTTCCAGTTACTATAATTAGTTTTTTCAAAAAAATGTTGGGTTCGCGGGTTGGTTGGCTCGCGGATCTTCACCTCCATCCATAATCCCACATCATGAGTCTAACTGATAAAAATGAAACACTTAGCTTATTGTCGATCATTTTCAACTACGGGTTCGTGCGTTCCTGGGTTGGTGGGTTCACAAAAGTTCCCAAATTTAAATTGCTCTCATTTGTCCCCGCCATCTTCATGATTTTCCCAATACACATTTAAGTATGATTTAATTCTAATAACTCATTATGAAGGTTCTGTAAATATCGTCATTATGTCATTAATAAGAGAAGGGATTGAGGAGATTTCCTTTTAAACCGCATTAAAGAACGATTTGTCAAAGATTATATTATTGTATCTCTCTCATGAGTTCATTTCAAGTATTATCTAGTTAAAAGAACACTCTCATCAACCTATGGTAGCAACATCTTGACAACAACTCTATGGTGATACTTTGAATATTTTTTGGCATGAAGACCAAAAATTTTAGTGGTCCAGAGCGTATTCTTACTATTCATCTCCATCCGCTAAAAAATAAGTGATCTATATGTCCGAAATTTCTTGCGCAGGGTGTGTCCCAAATATTTTCGACTGCAATGAACTGGTTGCATTGTGCATTGAGAAATATGTATCGAGTCAGTGAATCAAACAACTACAAGATCGTTCCCCCATCTCTCTTTCACCGCAAATATTTTGTAAGATGTTGAAGCTCTCAGAGCCAACACTTACCTTCAAAGTAGAGGATTGCAGGGATTTCCTGAAAATGCATGACAATGGCCTGGAACTCTTGCTTGAGTTCTTGGAGAATCTCACAGTTGTCCCAGAAGATATTACCATAATTAAAGTCGACTCATTTAAAAACCCCTTTAGGGAAATTGCTTGGTTGTTTACCAGGATGACAGACCAAGAAAGCACTGCCACCATTTCTCGAATGACTCTTTATATTTTACATTTTACAATTAAAGAGAAATCTATTTTCAATTGGGGAAAACTAATTTCCATTTAAATTTCCTCCCAATTGTCATAGTACAAAAAAGATAAGAAATTCTTCATGGATTCTTATTTGTTGTTTGTGATAGCATATTTCTGTCAATTTCCAAAATTGTCTATCTGCAAGAGGGTGAGTCGTGAACTCAATCCAATTATCTTTTGGTACCAAGAACTATGGAGACACAAGGCTTATTTTCATTTTTATGAAGTGTACAATGATTTCGTTTCAGTTTTCAAAGGACTATTGTTTAGTAAATATATCCTGAGAATATCCAACCAAGAAAAGAAATTCTTGGATAAAAATGGGACATTAGAGTAGATGGAAAATCATAATGTTATCAATATTTTCGGTTCCAAGGAAAATCCCTCTTTTCTTCCATGCCATGTATCTAATAAAATGTTTATCGTGGAAGTAGCAAGGAAGTATAATTTCTGGTTTCACTTTTTCCATGAGAAATGGAAAAAGCGATTCATACTCTTGCCTTGGAAAATTGGAGACTTTATATTAAGGAATATAAACAAAATTGATGAGTTTGTGAACCACTTCCATAATATGAATCTGAAATATGCTGAAAATATAAAGGTGTTTGACCCTAACCGAATTTTCATGGAACATATGTTGGCAGTAGGATTCAACAATTCATTTGTTCATATTTTTTTACGTGAAGAAGAAGATAAAAACTTGGGTGCTCCTACTAACAATGTTGGTGAATTTGAGATAATACTTAGTACTAATGATTTTTACAAGAAGAAAGGAAAGGGTCCCAGCGAGAAGAGTGCCCAGTTCCCAACTATTACCCCTAAAACTACCACATCTCGGAGCAATGCTCCAGTAGCCCACCCAACCAGGAAAGTTACCAACAATAGTTCTAGCAGTGGAGGAGAAAATAATACCCCTCTGGAAAAAATTGAGAGCTCCCACAATATTCCTCTGAGAAAAAAGAGGAAGAATACCATCGCATAGAACATGACATGAACAAATTCTCTCTTAAAGGCATGCATATCGAGGCGGATATCGAGAAAATGTTTCCCACAATAGATCATCCAGGGAACACGGCCCATAAGAATTCATCATTGGAAATCATTGAGAATGAGACCTCTAATGAGGATGAGTCATTTTTTTTTCAAAGCATTGTATTTGACAGGGAATCCAAAACATTTCTTATTGAAAAAGGTGATATGAAGAATGATAAAGGAAAATCTCGTTTATAGGTTGACCTAAGAGATATGCAGCCTTCCCATATTTCTAAAATTCACGGAGCAAATGGGGATTCTTTGGATGACTCCATTGGTGGTCTTGAAGTGGAAAACAAGAAATTGAAAGAAAGGATCAAGGAACTAGACGATGCCTTAGTTCCTCTTCCACTTCTTGCTAGTCCTTTAACAAGTCAGACCCACCACACTTGTTGCTAAATTGAAAGGATATTTAAGCCTACTTACATCAACTAGAAGCTATGTACAAATAAACATTAAGAAAAGAATGGCTTTGATCACAGAGGCATGCAAAATTTTGAAAAACATTGTTTATTTTGGCTCGAGGGCGCATGCCTTTCTTGAATATTTGCAAGCTGACCTAAAGAATGAAGAAGTTTTTTACCTTGATGTTGTACTACCCTTTGGAAATAAAGTTACCAACATTATATAACTAAGGAGAAGAGAGGAGGATTTTCCCTCCCCAAGTCGAATAAAAAATTTGAATTCATGCAACCAAGTTATAACAAAGAGGGAAGAATTATTCAAGAGGCTCAGGGAGATAGACTTAGCCAGAATTACTAATGAAGTACAAGACCCCAAATTAATCCTCAACTCATGGTTCCTAACAAAGTAGTTGTTTGACGAACAAGTTGATATTTTTAAAGGGTTGTCAGTTGAAAAGTTCTATGGTATACTTGAATATGATGAGGATGACATAGACAATTAGCTAGTGGACTACTCCATAAAAAACCATGACATTGAGGAAGCATTATAGGTAATTCCCTTGATTTGAGATACTTGGAGGGTGAGATATTCAACATCAAAATCCAGCATGAGATAAACGTGACACCAATGAATAGTTATATTGAAGAATAGATCAAGAAAGAAATCGACAAAATGACCAACGAGGTGAAAGAAATTACAATTGAGATGGTTCATGTAACCATTAATGAATATAGTAAAAGGACACCAGAAAGAAATTAAAGACACAAGAGACCATCATAGTAAGTTTATGTTGATCACATATTTCTTTCTTTATCAATTTCTTCATCTAGATACTCCACTTCTTTGAATAAAAAGGTTTAACTGAAGTATGGTAACTTCTCTTTTCTTCCTTCCAAGTCTTGTTGTTATTTTACCTCCCATCATACTCCTTCTACAATCTTAATTCTTGTTTATATTTTCTTTATGGTCTACGGGAGCCCCAATCCCAGTCTTTAAGACAAACGCATTTTAAATTTCAAAGAATATGTAACAGACTATATATTTTTAAGAAATTTCAAGAGAGTTATTTTGGGATCAGTTTTAGTTGTGATTTGTAACTCTAACTTTTGAGTATAAAGTATTTTATATTGATCTATAAGTATATTTATTTGATCTTCCCATGTGTACACTCTGTTAAAGTTATCTTATGCATGTAGATCATCTTTTTTTTTATGTGATCATAAATATTTAGATTAAACTATGATGGATGTGAGGAAATTTTTCTGATTTGATTTAAATGTGTGAATGTGCTCGGTTCCTGGTCCTTTCTCGGGAACTTTATCAAAAAATATAAAACAAACCATTTTCCTTTTATTGCTATCTTTATTTTTCTTTGAGTACCACGACAGACTTCTACAAAGTCCCATATTTTGAATATCTAAAATCCCAAGAAAATCTTAAAGTAAAGAGGAGTACCACCTATATAAAAACATAGGGGGGTTTACATCCTTGTGAGGTTGTTGTTTCAGTCCTAATGGATTGAAGCATCAAAAATCACCCAATCTCTTTTGCAAGAAGAAATTTGTCTATAGAGAAAAAGAATTATACAACCAAAGAACGAGAAGGATTGACAATGGTATATGCACTCCAAAAATTCAGGAATTATCTATTGGGGTATCACTTTAAGATGTATATGGACCATTATACATTAAAGTACTTAGTTAACAAGCTAGTGTTGGGGGAAAGAATATGTAGGTGGCTATTATTATTTCAGGAATATGACTTTGAGGTTGTAGTGAAACCAGGGAAGTTGAATGGAGGACCAAATCATCTATCATGCATATTTTCAGGAGAAGATGCAATACATTTAGATGATAGCTTCCCAAATGTACAATTATTTGTAGTAAATATGGTGGCTGACTACTTCTCAGACATCATATAGTTTCTAAGTACAGGTATGGCTCCATCAGAAATGGAAGTAGTGCAAAATAAACAACTGGTAGTTAGAGAAACGGATTATCATTTGATTGCAGGGAGTTTATACAAGTTTGGTGGAGATGGAATACTAAGATGTTGTGTGTTGGAACAAGA
Organism: Picea glauca; assembly: GCA_000966675.3. Classification (NCBI taxonomy): domain Eukaryota; kingdom Viridiplantae; phylum Streptophyta; class Pinopsida; order Pinales; family Pinaceae; genus Picea; species Picea glauca. The sequence goes on along the minus strand of JZKD02S1673686.1, from coordinate 511,874 downwards.
AATTCTAATGATACTAGAAGAAGAGAATGATTGAATTGTTGGAGGAAATTGTGGAGGGAGAGAAATTTCACAAAATAATTTATGTGCAGGGCTTTGGTGGCCTACACTTCACAAAGATGAGAAGGAGTATTGTCATTCATGCGATGTATGTCAAAGAGTGGGAAAGCCATCTAGGAGAGATGAAATTCTTTTGAATCCACGGGTTTTGTTGAAATAATTTGATAAATGGGCTTGATCCAGGTGGATATTGGTGGCCACCCACCTATTTCAACTCCCTCCTCTTGATCGTTTTTAGTTCAACACGTTCTTCTGTAATTATTTGTAATTGTGGGTTCTACACTTTTGAGGTTGTTTGAATCCCTACACAGCTTCTAGGTGGATATTTTTGGTCTCCCACCTAATCCAACTGGATTTTTTTGGAATTTTTCATGTCAATACATCTTTTTGTACTTCCAAGGATGTTTTTGGGCCCTAATCAATGTTTTTTGGATTTCCACAACTAAATTATAGATGAAGCCAGAGTTTGATGGCACAATATGTACTTGTTAAAAATGCCTTTCCAACGAGCTATCACACGCCTAAAACAAAGGTCGTAGGAAAACATTATGACCCCGATAAGTTGAGGTACCAACTTACCCATCGGGCCCACATAACTTTTGTTGTTTCATCTCCTAGGGTTAGGTTTTTGCATGTCTATGCTTTTGGGATTCATAAGTAATGTTAAAAATTCCTTTGGAGAATCATTGTAAGGATTTTTCTTAGAGATATGTTCATAGTAGTCACATCTCTGCTCAGAGATAGGTACCACCATTCAAGCAAGTTGTTTTCAGTTTTGCAGTTTTACATTTTCAGCCAATTTTATTTATTAAATAGAAGTATTGTTCATTAGATATCTATTTTTGTTTTATGTGTCTCTGTGTTGTTTTATTCAATTTTTTATTCATTTAGTTCTGCTCATAAATATGGATCATTGGTATGAGAGAGGTCTTCTCTTCATTTATTTTTCTTCATGCATGTCCCCAATAAGATCTGTAAGAAGTTGGGACTCGAACTAGTCGAGCATTTGCAATATCGATCGCACTGAGCCTGAGAACAACCCATGGGGGATGAGAATAAATATGATGAAGTAGGATATCCTTTTAAAATGTTGCTCGAGGAATCCCTTGCATGACAAAGGAATGAAATGATGGAAAAAATTTCACATATCCTTCGGTGGCTGCCCATGGGAGACATATCTTCCTCAAGCGGCCATGCAACCCCCTTCAAGGTATAAGTATTTTTTTATATTCCATTATTTGAAGGAATGATAGATGTGGATGTTGTATATAAATGGTTGGATTTTCTCGAAGGGTATTTTTCGGTTCACAATTTTTCTGACAGGGAAAAGATTACTTTTGCAATCCTCAAGTTCATCCCCCATGTTAAGGATTGGTGGGATACTTACTCTAAGAAAATGTCTATACAGGAATCTACACTATTTATGGTCGCCCCTACATGGGATTCCTTTATGTATTGCATTAAAGAAAAATACTACCCTATTGGAATCTAAGAGGATCAGTACACAAGATGGACCATGCTACATCAGGAAAGGGACTAGATAGTACCAGATTTCATCAATATTTTTCATAACCTGCTTACCAAATTGGGTATCAAAGACTCTGAATGACATCTGGTGCTCAAATACTATGACTATTTTCATAGATACATTCAAACATAAATGGATTTTATGGACATTGCATCATTAGGTGCGACTTATAGATATGTTGTGAAGATCGAGAAGAAATTTAAGAAGAAGAGGCAAGAGTTTGGATCTTCAAACTCCTCACAGCCGAAGCATGGAAAAGGAGGCCCTAACCCACAAAACAAGGAACAAAGAAAATATGGCCACTCTCAGGACAACCAGTCCAAGCCGCAACACAAGAAGGGTAATGAAAAGTCAAGGAAGAACATGGGAAAATGGTGTGAATACCATAAAATCCCTTGGCACAACACCGAAGAATGTCACTCCAAGAAGTCACTAGTGACCAAGTTGAAAGATTTAGAGTCAAAGGAAGATTCTAACTCTGAATAAAATCCATAAGGAGGCAAGTGGATTATTGATGCCAAAACCAGCGCCACTATCGCTACCACCAAAGTCTAGCCAAGTGAACAAGAAGAACCAGACGAAGGAGAATGCATGTTTCAATCATAGATGTGGGTGAAGGGGTCTCCACTTCACTTAATTGTCGATATAGACAATGAGAAGAACCTAATGTCAATAGAGGTCGTCAAGCGGATGGACTTGCTGATGAAACTGCACCCACATCCCTACACCATCAGATGGCTTCACCAAGGAAGATCTATGTGTCATCCAATAGTTTTGTCTTCTCTATGAAATCGAGCACTTCAAAGACGTGGTATTGTGTGATATTTATCCCCTTGAAGTTTGTGATGTTCTTTTAGGACAACCATATTTGTGGAAGAAACATGTTGTGTATGAATCTAGACCATGAAGCGTTATTATTACTTTGGGTAGACAATTGTACAAGACACCAGAGGTAGCTTCACCTACCATTATTTATTTAATATCTATTAAGAAATACAGTAAGGTCATTTCACAAAATGAGAAGTTTGTGTTCTTTGAGATCTGTGCTCAAAGTAAGAAGAAGGTTGCCGCCACATCTGTGGTCTTTACATAGAGCATCTCTTTGCAACAGAAGCAAGTGGATGATATCATGGAAGAGTACATAGACATGTTCTCCTCACCCACTAGGGTACCGATGCACTGTCAAGTCAATCATCTAATTGATCTAACCCTCGATGAACCTCATCCTAATGGACCAGTATATCATTGCTTGTTGATGCAAAATGACGAAATCAAGCATCAGATCCAAGAGTTTCTTCAAAAGGGGCACATCATACCCATCTCCGCCTCTTGTGTAAGCCCAATTGTACTGGTGCAAATGAAAGATGGGACCTGGTGGCTCTGCACTGATTACAAAGCATTAAACAAAATCATAGTCAGGAACCGGTATCCAATTCCCCGAATTGATGACCTTCTTGACCAACTCACGGGGGAAAATTTCTTCAAAAAGATTGACCTAAATCCTGGCTACCACCAGGTTCCCATCGAACTAAATGATGTATGGAAGACAACTTTGAAATCTAAATATGGTCTCTTAGAATGGTTGGTCATGCCCTTTGTCTTGAAAAATGCACCAACCATTTTCATGAGGTTGATGGATGATGTATTGAGACCCTTTACCAACTCTTTTGTGTTGGTATATCTGGATGACATCCTCATATTCAATAGAACTTGGGAGGAGCATGTGCAGCATATTCCATAGGTTTTGAGCACTCTTCAGTAGCACAAACTATATGCCAACCTGGAAAAGTTCTCCTTTGGTATGAACAGGGCACAATACTTGGGCTACATTGTTGATGAGAATGGGGTACATGTGGATCCAGCTAACATCCAATTCATCCATGATTGACCATCCTTGACCACACTAACCGAGATTCAGAGCTTCTTGGGACTTGTGAAATTCTACCAACGATTTGTGTTGCGATTCTCCCATATTGCATGGTCCCTCGACCAAGTGACCAAGGGTGACGGAAGGGAAAATTTTGCATGGGGGAAGGCACAACAATGAGAATTTGATGATATGAAGCACCACTTGTTCTCAGCTCCAGTACTCTCCTTACTCTATCTGCAAAAATCGTTCGAGATTGAGATGGATGCATCCAACTATGTTGTAGGCACAATTCTCACTCATCACGGTCATCCAGTAGCATACCATTGTGAGACACTCTCAGATACCATATAGAAGTACCCCACTTATGACAAGGAAATGTATTCCATTATGCAAGCCGTTCGTCAATGGAAACATTACATTTTGGGAAAGGAGACAATCATCCACATTGATCACAAGCCTATGCAGTTCATACAAACACAAGGGAAGTTGTAGAACGACCACCATCAAAAGTGGTCCACATACCTATAGTAGTTCCATCTCAATGTCGAGTATAAGAAATGGAGCACAAATCATGTCGTTGACTCCCTCAATCAACCTCTCCTGGCTGCACTCACCACCATGATCCATTCCTCTAGGCACGAGGCCTCAGAATGGCCCCAAATTTAGCATCGAGATCCTGACTTCGCCACCACCTATCAACTCTTGGGTACATGCATGAATGCCATTGATTTTCACATTCAATATGGACTATTATTTCATCTATGACATCTCTATGTTCTTACAAGTGAGCGTACAAAGCTTATTTGGGAGGCTCACTATAGTCGGATGGCAGGACATTTTGGCATGGAGAAAACCGTGGTCATTCTACAAAAAAAAAATATTGGCCAAAACTTCGACAGGACGTCAGCAAGTATATCATATATTTCATTGCATGTGCCATTTCCAAGCCAAAAAACAAGAAGATAGGATTATAAAACCCTCTTCCTACTCTCGAGAGGCCTTGGGAATCCATCTCAATCGATTACATGTCTATCCTTCCATCCACCAAGAAAGGAAATGATTGTGTATTTGTGGTGGTTGATCAATTTTTGAAGATGGCCATTCTCACAGACTGTAAGAAGAGCATCAAAATGAGAGATACTACCAAGCTCTGTTTTGATTGACTGTGGGTCCATATTGGGATACCACATACCATCATCTCTGATCGGGACACCATGTTCCTCAACACATTTTGGTTGAGTCTCTAATCACTGTTAGACACTAATCTCACTAAATCCACCACCTTCCACCCTCAAACGGATGGCTAGAAAGAGGTTGTCAATCGAATGATTGTGCACATCCTTCACATGTATAACTCTAAGCATCCACATACATGGGATGAGAGTCTTCCCTATGTTCATCACAACTACAATATGGCTCTCCATATATCCACCAACCATAGCCCCTTTTAGTATATCCTTGTACCTCTTTTTTCCTCCATATTCTTCCTTCAACTTGTAAACCCATTTATTCTGCAATGATCTTTTTCCTGCAGGCAACTGAACCAAATCCCAAATCTATTTATTTCCCAAGGAATCCATTTCCTCTTTCATTCTTTTCTCCCACTTCTTTTTGGTGTCTACCTACATTGCCTCTTTATAACATTTTGGTTTACCATAATCAGCCAACAATAAATAATACAATGAAGGAGAGTATCATTCAGTGGGTCTACTTAACTTGGTAGATATTCTAACAACACTTGAAGGATTTTGAGGTACCTGCTACTCCTGTTGGTATACATTTTGATTTTATGGTTCCTTTGGAATTTATTTTTCAGTGATCTCATCAAGCACTATGTATTCTAGTTTTTATTTTTCTTATATGTTTCCATGCAACTGATCTTTGTACATGACCTTCTCATTGAATATGACATCTCTACTCCTAATGATTTTGTGATTTTTATAATCCCATAAACAATAACCAAAATCATTAAAATTGTATCCAATAATGGTACACTTCTTAGATTTTTCCTCAAGCTTTGTTCTATTTTCTTTATCAATATGGACAAATGCTTCACAACCAAAAGTCTTCAAAAAAGAATAGTTTACCCTTTTACCTTCCCTTGCCTCCTCTATAATTCCACCATCCAAAGAGCTCGAAAGTCCTCTATTTATTAAGTAAACAACAATATCTACAACATCTTCCCGGAACTGTAAGGGAAAACCAGCATGCAATCCTATACTCCTTGTACGCTCCATGATTGTCCTAATCATCCTTTCTGACACACCATGTTCATGTGGTGTTCTTGAAACTATATTCTCTCTATGAATCCCATGGTATGAAAAATAATCATCAAACTCCTTGCTGCAATATTCACCTCCATTGTCTGATCTGAGACACTTCAACTGTTTTCTTGTCTCATTCTCAATAAAATCTTTCCATTTCTTAAAAGTATCAAAAACATCAGAATTTTGTCGAATGCAATAAACCCAAGTTTTTCTAGTTGCATCATAAATAAAAATAACATAATAACGAGAACCACCAAGAGATGATACCTGAGATGGTCCCCATACATTTCTATGAACAAATTATAACCTTTCACGCTTATTTTCTTGATCTAGATTATTTTCGACACGAAATGAGAGCGAGATATAATAAAGAAATGTATAGAGATATATTGGATATAAAATATTATAATATAAATGTATCAGAGATGCAACCATAAACAAAGTATATAGTAATACACAATTTTCTATTAATGAGTGAAAATGTACAAAGACTGTAAAATACAGAGTGTAAGACTCGCTAGAATGGTGGCAACTTATCACTAAGAAGAGATGTGATGGATACTCACATCCGTGAGAAGATGATTTTACAATGAGGCTCCAAATTCCTTTTTATCATAAATAAAATTCAAAACCCTAACCCTGGAAGATGAAAAGCCAACAGTTTTGTGGACCCTATTTTTGGTAGTTTGGTTTATTAACTTCCCGGAGACGTAACTTTGGCATACGATATCCGTTTGGGGCGCACGATAGCTCGTTGAAAAGGTATCATCGAGGAGATTCATTTTAGGGGGTTCAATAAAATTCTTTGTCTATCATTGAGAAACTAAATCCCAAAAACCTTCATTTGGGCCCTCAAAATGGCCCTCGAAGTTAAAAACTGCTAAAAATAGTAAATTACCAAAATTGCGAGAAATTTGTTTTGAGCTAGTTGGAAAAGGTGGGTGGCCACCGATATCCACCTGTATCAATCCACCCTCCATAGGAAGAAATGATATACATTGCATTGACTGCTCCGGGGAGAGGGAAAATCATTTGTTGAATCTACATCTTGATAAGTTGCTTGCCTTGTTGGAAATGTTGTGCTCCTTAGCTTGTTGAAGGTTGTCACAAACTTGTGGTTGGAAGGGTTGGACATTTTTAACTAGTATAGCTACATGAGATTCTTGTGTTCAAAAGGAATCTTTGCATTTTGCTTCAATCTTGTCGAACTACTTATGTTGGATAGAAGGTGCTTGGGCCAAGGCCGTAGTGGTTGCACTATCATTTTGTTCACCTTTTGAATAGATTATGAAGAAGATAAATTTTTTAGTATGAGATATTACCTTGTATAACTATTTAGCTGGGAGAGTAGTCAGAACCACCTCTGGTATCCTCTAGATATGACCCCCCAGAGTAACAATGACACTACGAGGGTCAAGACTCATAGATAGCATGGCACTTCCACATATATGGTTGGCCCAAGAGAACATCATAGACATCCAACGGGGTAACATCACATAATACTTCATCTTTGAAGGGTTGGATGTCGTATTAAAATCTACATTATTGGCTAAGACAGAGATCTTGTCCCTGGTGAAGCCACCCAATGTTATATCGTTGTGGTTGTGGTGTTGTCGACAATCCCAACTTTTTGACGACCTCTGTTGAGATGAGGTTCTTCTGGCTTCTGCAATCAACAATAAAATTTAGTGGGGTCCCCTTCACCCACATCTGTGAATGAAAAAGGTGCTCCCCCTCTTCAGGATATGTTGGTTCTTCTAGTTGAATTGTTGTGATTGTGACAATATTAGTGGGTTATGCGTCAATGATTTGTCTTATGTCAGTATTTTTTGAATCAGAGTTTGGCTCCTTGTCTTTGATTTCGGCCACCAATGACTATTTTGAGCGACATTCATCGGTGTTGTGCCAGGGGATTTTTTGGAAATCACACCATTTTCCAGTGTCCTTCATCTTCCCATGACCCTTCTTTTCCTATGGCTTGGAATGGTTTTCAAGAGACTGTTTGTTAGGGACGTCTTTATCATACTTTGGTTGTTGCATATTTGTAGACCCAAACTCCCGTTTATTCTGGTGCTTAAATTAATTCTTGATTTTAAAAGCATATCGATAAGCAGTTCTTGATTTTAAAAGCATATCGATAAGCAGCACTGAGTGATGAGATGTCTAGAAAAACCATTTCAGTTTGGATGTATCTGTGTATAGCCCCATGGTATTTCAAAACCAAATGTCGTTCGGAGTCTTTGATACCCAACTTGGTGCACAAGGTATGGAAGGTATTGGTGAAATTCATAACTTCTTGGCCCCACTCTTGCCGCAGTGTGGTCCATCTCATATAATGCTCCTCATAGTTTCCAACAGGGTAATATTGTTCCTTTACTACTTCCACAAAAAAAATCCGAAGTGGGGTCAACCCCATTTATTCCAGACTCTTCTATGGAACTTTTCTCCTAGTAAGTTTCCCACCAATGTTTGAAATATGGGAGAGCTTTAAGGAGTGCGAAAGTGATATTTTCCCTATCGAAAAAATGGTGAACAGAGAAATAAACTTCTAGTAGATTTAACCATTTGTCTAGGGCATCCGCATCTATTTGAACTTCAAATACGAGAATGTCAAAATTAACGTGTACCTTGAAAGGAGAGGTGTCTCCAAAGTGGCTACTTGATGAATATGTGTTTGCTTCTATCGGCAAGCATTCAAGGATGTGGGAAAAAATCTCCATCATTTTGTCCCTCTATCATGTGAGAGATTGATCAAGAAAAATATTGATAGAATCTTATTCTCCATCATTTTTATTTTCTTCCACCATGGAGGGTTTCTTGGGCATGCAAGAGCGATTTTCCTCAAGAGAGACAAGCTCAAGACCCAACTTTCTATACTCGGACCTCATCGGGGACATGCATTGGAAAACGATCAAGAGCAGCATGCTCTGATACCACTGGTCTAGATTATTTTCAACAAAAAATGAGAGTGGAGATATAATAAATAAATGTATAGAGATATCTCGGATATCCAATATTATAAAAGAAATGTATCAGAGATGCAACCATAAACACAGATATAAAATAATACACAATTTTCTATTAATGAGTGAAAATGTACAAAAAATGTGATGGCTACTCACATATGTGACAAGATGATTTTACAATGAGGATCCAAAGGCCTTTTTATCATAAATAAAATCCAAAACCCTAACCCCAGAAGATGAAAATCCAATAGTTTTGTGGACCCCGTTTTGGGTAGTTTGGTGTATCAACTTCCCGAGGGCGTAACTTTGGCATATGATATCCATTTGGGGCGCACAATAACTCGTTGGAAAGGTATCATCGAGGAGATTCATTTTGGGGTATCAATCAGATTATTTAGATATAATTGAGAATAGCAATCCCAAAAAACCTTCATTCAGATCCTCAAAATGGCCCCAGAAGTTAAAAACTGCTAAAAATAGTAAATTACCAAAATTGTCAGAAAGCTATTTTGAGCTAGTTGGGAAAGGTGGGTGGCCACCGATATCCACCTGGATAATTTCTTTTCCTACTCTGAGAAATATAACTCTCTTTTTTTTCCCATAAACACAGTGCTCACAGAAATCCAAATCAATTTGTTTAATATCTGGCAACAAATTTCTTTTGTGAAGTATCTGTATCCCCTTCTCACTCATGTGTCCAAGCCTATGATGCAACAGTGTTGTATCCACTCCTATAGAAGATAAATATATAGAAGACTCAGTATTACCAATACATAAATACAATGTACCTACCTTCTCTCCTTTTTCTATCACCAATGATCCTTTGGTGACCTTCCACACCTTATCTGTAAATATGCATATACAACCTTCACTTTCCAACTACCCTGTTGAAATTAGATTTTTCCTTAGATATGGAACACGTCTTCTTTCAACAACCATTGGTTTCCATTATTTTTCTTTATTTTTACCTTTCCCATTCCAACAATTTTAAATGGTGCATCATCACCCAAATGAACATGGACAAAACCATCATAAACATAATATAGAAAATGTTTCCTATGGGGTGTGGCATGAAATGAAGCCCCTGAATCTACTACCCAAGACTCATAAATATTATCTATAGAAAGAATCAAAGCATATTGTAACACATTACCTGTTACATTTGCTTCATGATTTTTCTCTTATTGTCCATCTCTTTGATTCTTTGGAGCTCTGTAATCTTTCTTCAAATGTCCTTTCTTCCCACAATTCCAACACTCTATGTTTCCAAGTTTGGATTTAGATCTACCCTTCCTAGAATTCCCACGGTTTCCTAAGCCCTTTCCTCTATCCTTTTTTCTTCCCCTATTCTCCATGTTCAATGCATTTCCTGATGTCTCACCTTTGTTTTTCCATCGCATTTCCTCGCTAAGGATAAGACCAACAAGATCATCAAATTTTAAAGTGTTTGAACCAGAGATAGAATTACTTACAGCCAAATTGTTCCATCTTTCTAGAAATGAGTAGAATATTAAAAGAGCTCTGACCTCACCTTCAAAGTCCACTTTTACATAACTTAGTTGATTAGTAACCATATTAAATTCATTTAAATGATCTACAAAAGACCCACCTTCTGACATCTTCATATTAAATAATATCTTAGTTAGAAATACCTTATTGGATGTCGAGGGCTTTTCATAAAGTTTAGCCAATGTGTCCATCAACTTTTTTGTTGTCTTTTCTTTCGAAATATTGAAAGACATCGACACTGTCAGGATCAACTGTATCATTCCTAGAGCCTTTCTATCAAGAATCTCGCATTTTTCATCCTTCATGGTCATCGACTTCTTTGCTATTCCACCCAATGGTAGGAATAGATCCTTATGATATAAATATTATTCCATCTACATCTTCCATAATAGGATGTTTTGGCCATTAAGTTTCTCGAACCTAAACTTTTCATCTTCCACCACTTCTCCCACTCGAACCAAGAACCCTCTTTTCATGCGAGTTACCTTTCGCTCTGATACCATTTGTTAGAAAACCAGGATCGCAGAGAAATAAAATAAAATAAATGTGGAAATAAAACACAAAATATACACAATACAATAGAGACACAGATATATGTGGTTCACCTAGTGTGGGCTACATCCACTAGAGAAATCGCCAAGTCCTTCCTTTGTTATTATCTAGCAAATGAAGGGATACAACCTACACCACACCTGCTATAAATTCCTCTTATTTCTCTCATACTCTCCTCTCTCAGAATACAATATTCACAATGATACATAGCCGCAATACATTTCCCTCATAAAAGAGGGTTTCCTTCTAGGGAAAAAAACCCTAACATAACTTCTACCGTCAGATTTGCGACCTTATAATGAGCAGTCCGGATTTACTATGAAATTACAATATACATTTACAAGGCAATTTTTCCTTCGGGGGATTATCCCCTAAACCCTCGCTGGGGTCCTTCTTTCCCATGGACCCCCCAACTCGAGGGATACCCCCCGGACCCTGCAGAGCGGGTGACCCCCCTCTACACTCCCCGTCATGGAGGACTGCACATTCTTTTAGGGTGTAAAGTTTTCATGGCGTATAAAGATGGTTGAAACAAAGACCTCTGAATTAGGAAGATAATCTGGCTCCACAACCAACAATCACATGCCTAAAACGAAGGTCGTATGCAAAATTTACGACCCCGATAAGTTGAGGTACCAACTTACCCATCGGGCCCACATAAAGTTTGGTGTTTCATCTCCTAGGGTTAGGTTTTTGGATGTCTATGGTTTTGGCATTCATGAGTAATGTTAAAAGGACATATGGAGCCTCATTGTATGGATTTTTCTCAGACGAATGCATGTAGCAGCCACATCTCTTCTCTTAGATAGTTACCACCATTCGAGCAAGTTTTTTTCAGTTCTACAGTTTTACAGTTTCAACCTATTTTATTTTTTCAATAGAATTTATTGTTCACTCGATATTTGTTGTTGTTATGCATATCTCTATTTTATTTTATTCATTTTGTTCCTCATATAAATCTATATCAGGGCCATATAATTTGTAGGTCCAATCAACCCACAAGTAAGAAGATCAGGGGTGAGGTACATCATCATTGTGATGGAGTATTTGATAAGGTGGGAAGAAGCAACACCAGTTATAAATTGTACTGCAGATACTTTTGCATGGTTTCTATTTGAGAATGTAGTCAAAAGGTTTGGATGTACATGCATATTACTTAATGATCAAGGTACACACTTTCTAAACAAAACAATTTCAGCATTGACTAAGGAGTTCTAGATTCATCACCAAAAGAGTACTCCATATCACACTCAAGCCAATGGAACTGTGGAAGCTTTTAATAATATCATGGAGAATGCCTTGAAAAATATTTTCAATGTAGGGAGAGAGGACTGGGACTTAAGAGTTCCTGCAGTATTATGGGTTTACATGAATACAAGTAAGAAGGTGACCTGTAAAGACACCTTTCAAGTTGGTCTATGGGAAAGAAGCAATAATTCCAATGGAGTTTATTCCGCCTAGCATGTGCATTACAACAATCACTGAGTTATCAAACACTGTCGTAACAGAGGCGAGATTGGCACAACTATTACATCTTGAGGAGTATCGATTCATCGCATGATTCCATTAGTAGGTTCAGAAAGCAAGAGAGAAGGATTGGCATGATCGACACAATAAACATAAAATGTTTCAAGTAGGAGATATATTACTCTATGACAACAAGTTTACGCAACATCCAAGAAAGTTTAGAATGAACTGGTTAGGACCTTATGTGATTTAGCATGCAACAAAGACAGGTTCTCCACAATTGGAAACCTTATATGGAGAAGTATTTGAAGGAATGATGAATGGAAGTCGGATAAAAATATATAGACAGTTGATAGCCTACGCAGTAATCTTGGTTGCACTAGAAAACATGTATTATAGTAGTTGTACCATAGCAGGCAAGAAAAATAAGGAAAAACAAATAAAAAGTAGATATAGGAAGAATAAAAAGAGCATTCGAGTACCAAGGCATATAAACTTGCACAGAAGGAATGGTCATCACACATAAAAATAACATTGTTCCAATTTAAGAGACAAGACACATATGAGACAGACTGCAAAGTACACAGATGAAAAAATAAAGAACTAATGCACAGTATGGCAATGACAAGATCATTAAAAGCATGAAAATGATGGCTATGAAGTGGTAGTGATAGGTCATAACAGCTTTGTATAAGTCTTAAATGGTAAAAGTTGTCGAAAATCATGACAGATCGGTAGTATGAGGGGAAAATACAACGATGGATTTGGTAATCAAGATGCAATGATGGAACAAATCATTAACCATGGTGGTGGATTGGACAATTTAATTAATATGGGATGAGACAGGTATGGTTGGAATGAAATCATAATAACAACCGGAAGATTGTTAAGTGTAAATCATTGTTGCATACAAGTATGAGCGAACAAAGCTAGCCAGAGAAAATTGGAGAATAGAGCTAAGTTATAGCTACCAAAGAACAGACACAGCGCCAATTAAGGAACCTGTCAATCAAGACGAATGGAGAAAGAATTACTAGAAGTACCACTAGTCCCACCTAGGGTGAGTAGGAAAGGAGTTATCCTTGGAAATATTGTTGGCCTCAAGCCCATGGATCGTGACATTATCGATGAACAAACATTCCCAAGGCCAGATAGGGAAAAATACTTGTGTTCTAAGAGCATACCAAGTAAAATTCCATCCCCTGAGGTAACATGCACGTTTGTAACCCCCCGAGGTAATAGGAGCAAGGGTTACAAATGCTACATACCAAGAAATAAGGAGGAAAATGCTTAGGATCCTACTGAAAGAGAAGTTCCTGGAAATTGGCCTCATATGCGGTGCTCAAATTAGTGCCCAAGGATTTTTGAAGAGGTGTAGGAGAGGAGGAGGATGATATCAGGCTCAAGAAATCCCAATGAATTATTGATAGAGAAGACGATTACAGGAAGAGGAGGCTTAACAAAATTATTTCTCTCGAAAGAAACGATTCCTTCACCATGGGCACCATGACCCCTGATGTCGTTGTCCAGACTTAGGCCGGTATTATGCGGGAAGATGCCTTCAAGAAGGATAAGGACGAAACTATAAGGCTTAATGTGAAGAAGCACACAAGAAACTAAACAAGGAACATGAGGAGAGATCTACGAAAGCGTTAAAGGAAAACGATGAAGTTGAGAGTAGGGCATAAAAAACCCAAGTAGTAGTAGTCCAAAATTTATATAAGGAAATTTTGGAAGTTCCCCTAATAGTAGAAACTATTATGGAGGAACAAGTGCAGACAATCAGTGAAGTCATTAAGGGATTCTGATCATAAATAAAAGACTTAAAACTACGTAGTTTGTCAAGATTTCCACCGGAGGTGCGCAAAGGAAGAGAGATAATAGAAACCACAGAAGTTGCACACATTAAGAAGATAGAGGGTGAATATGCAAAAAACTATGAGGATAATGCGTAGGTGTGGACATAATTGATAGAATACCTAGAGATGAAGGTTGTAGAGGCTAAGATAAGAGAAGTGCAAGAAAAGGTGCACCAAGAAACAAAAAGAGAGACTACACTGCCACTAGTGGAGCGTATGTCAGCCATTTTGGCTCAGCATCAGGACCAGGTAGAAGTGGAGAGAATGAGAGATCAACAAAAGATCATTAAAAATATATTGGGACCACTACAAGAAGAAGCAATGAGGGAATTGGAGAATTGGCCATAGTGCAAGGTAAGGTCAAGAAAGTAGCAATGGAAGCAAAGGACAAACTTACAAACTTGACTGCATAGGGAGTAGAGGAGATAGCAGCAACAAAGGCCACAAACATCAAGGGGGGGGAGGTAGAAAGTGTTGCCTCTCAAAACTTCATTTCAACATGGAAGAGTGGGAAACTTCCTAAGTGGATAAGGACGAGCCATAGGTGAGGGTTGGGGGGCTGTTGGAAAGGCCATTTTGGAAATAGTTCTGTAGTTTTGATACATTTTTTGGGAAAAATCTTAAGTATAGGAAAAGTGCATGGAAGAAGAAGAAAAGATAGGGAGTGCACAACTAAGTCACATCTAGGAGAACAATGTGTAGGAGGAAAGTGCACAGAAGGAAGACAATATGCAGCCAAAAGAATAAATCCAACAGAGAATAAAGAATGACAGAAGAATGACAACCTGACAATCAAAAAATAGAAGAACAATGGAAAAGAAACATGTAGATTGAAAATAAGAAGAAAGAAGTTGAACAACAAGTTAACCAAGATGGCCATGTAATGTAATGGGTTGTTGGAGTAAATAAGTATGGTTTTAAGCCCTATATTTTGATTTATAAATATGTAACGTTTTGGGGGATTTGGGCTTCTCTCTCTGCTAGGTTGGCTTCATCAATATGGTTTGTTTTTTTATGTTAGGCTCTGGGGTGTGATGTTATATTTTATTCCATGTTGAGTTCTAGAGTTTTTTAATGTAACAGTCTATTGGTGAGAATAATGAATAAAGGAAGGCTAAAGTGATGATATTGAGTCATGTGTTGTATGTTTGTTAAATGTTTGCATACGGATTATGTTTGGATGCATCGTAGAGTAGATTTGTCTTATGATTAAATATGGTGCAATGTTCATGAATGTGGACATAAAAAATCTATACACTAATATTGAATATGTCGATTATATGAATTTGACTCACAAGTAGGTTAATAATGAATAAGAACTGAGTTACGCACACTGACATAATCAGAAATAATGAACCAAATGATTTCCTCCCATTCCCTCAATACTGCAAAAGCTTGGTTCTCGCAATCCCAATAGATACCTCAGATGAGACTTCATATGTGCAAGCAATTGATGCTGAAAGGGTCGATCTCTGGTGGGTTTCGTTGGTCATAGATAAACCAAACCTAGGGTCTTACAACTCGCCCAGAGTAGCACAAAAAATATACATAGTGATATTGGGCATTAGACAATCCCCAAAACACCATGGTATGAAAGGATATGTCACCTTTGTGACACAAAGAAGGTTAAATATGAAAATAACTTTCTCCTGGAGTTCCCTATGTATACCCAAATTAGATCTCAATTTCAAAATATATGTCATAATATTGACCTTCCTAACATTTTAATTCATCATTTAACTATATAGTGATCTTGGAACCCTTCTCCTAATGATTTTTTAGCATTGAAATAATATTATAAATAAATCTAAGTAATGATAGACCAATTTTGGTCTCAGTGGACATTAACCATCATCATCATCATCAAATTATAGAATGTATTTACAATTTTTAGTTTAGAGATTGTGAGCTATTTTTGGTTGAAGGTTTTGATATATCATCATTTATTGTATGAGGTTATGGGTTAGAAATGCTTTCCAAACAATGGTTAATATAGAACAATTTTTGTTTTCAAAAAAAGAAACACAATACATGTTATTGTAGGCTTGTCAACATTCTAGATAAGTTTGAGATGGTTAGATGGAAGTGCATTTGATTTAATTGCTTAGTCTATAATTTATTCAAATATATCTCTAAATCATAAATAATCAATTATCTTGAAACATAATCCATAGGATCCATGGTAAATTCGAAAGTTTTGATACACCATTGTTTTAAGTCCATTGTATGTTTGTAAAATAAAAGGTAGGCAAGAGAGGAAAATGTTGATTTCAAAGACTAGATAAATATAATTATGTCATATATAGATGTATTAAGTGCGCGTGCACAC
>JZKD02S1673686.1:471631-495416 GCA_000966675.3 Picea glauca | reverse complement strand
ACATCTTGTACCACTTCCTAGTTACCATAGGCCATACAATGATTTCCTGAGTTTGCAATCAAATCTCCCTTTGTGATCTTTAACAACATTTGATTGTTCCATGTACATATCTATGCTAATGATGATTGTTTGGGAAGTAAGATCCCATAAAATACATCCTTTATCTCCATTGCTATAACCAACAGAGATATACTTCCTTGACCGAATCCATCCAATCCATCCAATTGAACCTTCAACTCTCACCTTTAGGATAATTTCAATGGAGTATGTTAAGCCCTTTTAAAGGCTTCATTACATGCAATCCATGGGCTACCAATACAATATTCCTGAAACCACAATTGTTGACCTACTAAGTCAATTTTTCGTAACATTCCCCCCCTTTCCCATGACCAAGTCTGGCCAAACTCCTCTCAAATTTAAAGTATCTGGGAATACCACATGCTCCCCCCTATCACCTAGGTCTATTTCTAGAATTTACTGGTGAAATTTTAAACATGGGATACACATGCCTAACCAAGTCTTACTGTTGCATGCTCATTTACATATAATTAAAAATAATTTTCAACTACACCTCAAACTTTGCATTCAAACCTTCTCCCTGTCATCCCAATGGGAAACCAAGTCCTCTTCCTCTCACTAGAGTTTGCTATGTCAAAGGTCCTCCTCTCACTCTGACCTCAAGATCATGACCATCTCCATTGCTATCGTGGTTGCATCCTCATCATCATATCCTCCAAGAAAACCATGACCATGACCACAATAGCTAAGAGAAATCTCTGGCCTACAAGAGCCATCACATGGCCATAACGAGGTCAAGGACTAGCTCCTTGAGAACCCACCCTATTCCAACGTGCTTGTTGCATAACCATAAATTTGTAGTCTTGGTATATGTGGCATAACAATAACCTTTCCAATATCCAATTGAGTAGGACCATGACCAAGAGTATTGAACAATGAGGTGGTCCAATAACCTATAAGGTGGTCCAATAACCTATAATCTAGTTATGCACTAATAAAACCCATATTAGTCCTACATTTTCTCTCGCTTGGTGCTTAAGAATTACTTGAATTGCATATTGACTCCCTCCATATTTTGATACCGACTCCAAACAAAAATAGAAACCAGGCGCTCTCTGACCTCTGCAAGGGTTTGCAATTGGGTTCTAAAAATTCAAACTATATGCTTTGAATCCGACCTCCACGGATTCTTTACTCCACGAAATATGAATTCCTCTACGCTTTGAATCTAGCCTCTATAGATTCTATACTCCACCAAACCGACAAACGATATCCTCAACTTCAGGTACCTCCACCCTCAACTCTTCGCAAACAAAAATAGACCTTGGCTCCTCTTTACTTGTAGATAGAAAACGACCCTCACCTTATGACCTCCTCTTCACATCTCATATTACACAGAAATCAGCGACCAACAATGGCTCCTCACAACATCCTCTTCCAAAACGAGCTTTATCCTCTGTGCGGCTTTAGGTGACACCTTTGACAGGAAATGACTAGCGTTTGACAATGCTTCTCCATAATAAATCACGGCTCGGTCCTTTCTTACTGTCTTCACAGCTCGACCTTTATCCTTTGCACATGATCTCTCTCAACTTTGCAAGCATATACTTCTAGTGACCTCTCTTAGCCCTAATCCAACAAGCTCTCTCCGGCCGCCATTCACGTTACACTCTAACACCACTTATTGGGATTGGCCTGCAAAGAAAATATTAACAAATAGATAAATATAAAAGACAAATACGTCACATAAGATAGTAGAGACTGAATAGAAAGGATAATGATATATTTTATTGCTTAGTCAATAGTGGAGAAAAGATTACAAGTCACATGAAACACTTCACGGGCTTTCATATTTAAAAAGGAAATTTTCAAAAATATGGAAAGACAAATGCTTGAAAAACTTTCATCATATTATAACTGTAATGTGTATTTTGTCACCACCCAACACTTTCTATGCAAACAAAAAAGCTTAAAGCTTAATAAGGATGATGGCCACACATCTTTTGGCCATGTCGAACAACACTTTTTTCGATATATACCACACATTAACTCCAGTCCCCGAATGGCTTTGACCTTCATTACTCTAAGATATAAGGTACTATTTAAATTTGAGCGGTTCCATGTTTGGTAACATCTGTTCAATGATAACTCTAAATCCATGAAACTTTGAATTCACCCCAAAAATTAGTGAGTGATTGGTAACAATTAGGGATTATAGGATTAAATTTAAAGAGAAGGGTTAAAATAAAATAAAAAATTTATATGAAAATGAAAAGTAACTTAAAATTTTTGTGTATAAAATAATTATTTGCAATCTATTATTGATGAAAATTTTAACTCTTAACTTATCATTCTCAAAACATAACTTTTTAAAGATGAATTCAATTAATTTTTCATTTTTTCATTTTTTTGTTAACTAAATACATATAATTATAATATTTTTACATAGTGACACAAATACTCATCCACTACAAAATTTAATAAAATATTATTCCAAGTTAATTATAATTTTTTTTTAATTTGTTTAACATTTTTATAAAAAGTCTAGATTTATCATTACTTTTTATGCAATTCAACTTAGAGAATCATCTTTCACAACTAGCAATGTTAGCAAGAAGATGAAACACAATTTCATTAAATTTGGATAACACTCACATCAGTGAAGTTCTCCTCCACATTGTTCCCATGCTTCAACCATGTATTTCTTTGATGTAGAGTAATAGTAAATCTCTCCATTTCACCTTCACATTTTCTATATCAATTATTTTCAAGTTTTTAATATCAAAATTTTCACATAAGTTTCTCAACCATCATTTTGTTTTATAATCTCTTCTTCAAAATATTAACATGGATTGAATAATTTTACTGCATTAAATACCAACAAAGTTGATTAAGACACTCAATCAACTTTACAACAAATTACCCAAGTGAACACAATCTTCCATAGTACTTACCAAAGTGAATTATGTATAAATTCAAAACTTAACATATTCACATGTGAAGCACTTAATAAGTGATCCAAACATATCTAGAAAAAATCTTCTAAACAAAAAAATCTCTAATAAACACATCTAATTGCATACCAATAGATATCATATCAATATATTCCTTTTGAAATCACTCATTTAACTTATTTAATTTAGTTATAACATTCACCAACAAATGAATACAAAATTAAATTTGAAATAGTGTTCCCATTTCATACATATTTTTATTCTCATGTTTCGATTCTTGTAATATTGTTGGAATAATTTATATACGATTATGCATCATATATTTAGGAATGGATGCACTCGTGCTCCGGTTTCAGGCAACAACAACTAGGTTTCTTCCCTAGTCATGCACACAGGCCCTTCTCGCCCCAAATCCGACATCAAATTATTGTTTACATTCTATCAGGACTTGTTTTGGATCCTTCCTCCTCTGTGGTAGGTTCCCAAAATGGTTTCTCAACCCCTCTTATTTACCCTTCATTCATGGCGGGATCTGCTTCATGTTTTACTAGTGTTCAAAGTATCGGGGTAGGACAAATCGAGCCTCATAGAAGGCTACTAGTGGGCCCTCACTACGACCCTTATTTTAGATATGCTTCTTCTCATTTGTGTGTGGTGTAGTAAGCCCGAATTTATCCATTCCAATGGAGAAATATGTTATTGTGCAAGCAACTCTTCTCAATGCTAAATATTTAGTGTGCCATTTTAATGGTTTACACCCTTGTCTGGTTGATCTGCATCACTATATATCAAAATTTTGGAAGTGAAAAATGAAATATAAAGATTTAACCCACCCCTAAGAAAAAGAGTATTTCATTGTTAAGTTTGATCTCTTAAAAGACTGGGATCAATTCTTTGTTTTTGGACCTTGGTTTTGGGACAATTATAGTTTATGCATGAATCCATGGTATCCCTCCTTTGATCCATTTTCCAATATTTTAACTCTGGCTCCCATTTGTATTACACTCCCAAATATTTCCTTGCAATTTTGGTGTCTACTCTCTCTTCATGTCATTGCTAAATCTTTTGGAAGGTTCTACTTCAGAATTCTTAAAATGAATAATCTTAGCATATGTACATTTGTTTAAATATGCATAGAGATGCATTTCAAAAAGTAATTTTAGAATAAATTACTTTGATCGGACAAAACTATTCATGGACTCAAAATTTGAATTATGAAAAAATTCATTGCATTGCAAAGCCTATTTTGAAATGGGGCAGCTTGCAGCACAATTCCGTAAAGGTTCAAGGAAGGAAAAAAATCTCTAGTGTAAATCAACCTGGTGGAAGACTCAAAGGAGGATCATATTAATATTGATAACAAACCTCTTTATGATCCTCTTAAACAAAGTTCCAAAGAGGTTTCCTTGAAAAATAGTGGAACAACAACAAAAAATGATTCTTGGACACATCATTTCATTAACTAAGGAAGGTCCATCTATTTTGTATCATCACCTAGATGAGCCAAATATGGAATCAAATGAACCCAGGGATGGAAAAATGGATACATAGAAATCTAGAGACATCCCTTCAAAAGAAGACCCCTCACTTTAGCAAGGCCTAGTACAACATGAATCGATGGAAGAGATTGTTTCAAATATGGAAACATGCTCTCAAAGCAAGCTGGGAAAATTAGGATGAAAAAGATGAGATACAAGAGTAATTATATACCCCAGTTCAATACCAATTAGGAATGGAAAGACATGCAAGGACCTCATCAAACAGAAATGAAGCATGGACAATAGTAGAAAAGAAGAAAAAAGTCCCTCAAGGAACATAGCTAATTGTGACAAGAAGTTGGGCCTTTAATATAGTTTAGTCATGTAGTATTTTTGTGTTTTATTATGTAAATAGTTTCTCATAAATTACTCATGTCGTAAATATAAGGATGAAGTATTTTAAGATCTAAGTACTTTTAGTATTTTATGTACTTAGCAAATAAGGCACTGCCAAATTTTGTCTAAATTTCAAAGCCAATAATCTTTTGTAACCTTGTTGTGAGACTTGGCTACAACTTTTATTAACATACAAATTTCATAGTTTCTCTTGAAAAGAGAAAATGTTGGTAAATTTTTGACAGGCTTGTTCATCACCTATGCCCTAAAAATCCATTGGATTTGATGAATTTGAAGTACCTATAACTTATCAATATGAAATAAGTCCATTAAACTTTTAAGTTCTTCAGGCCTCTTTGCATATTTTCCCAACTAATAATGTACTTTAATGACCAACTTTTCCATACAATTAAAGTCAAGAAATTAACTTGAAGCATTTATAGCTTGTGCCTCACAATGTGTTACATAATGGATGCATAAAAAATGAGGCAATTCACTCAGCAACTTAGTAGCCAAACCTTCATGAATACCTCTCATAGATCAAGATTTGTCTTAACAAAATCCCACCATTTTATATTTTTATAAATCCATTTCAAATAATAATCATAACAAGGATTTATACATTGATTGTGCAGTACCATCCTTGATTTTTGGAGGACAAATAATTTTGTTGCATGTGTCCCTTGTCCTCCATCTATTAGATATGTAATGTATACAATAAGGTGTTACTCCATTGTTTTATCTTTGCTTTCATCCAGCAAAATAGAATAAAAGGGACTTTTCCCTCAATTTTTTCCGATAAACTTTTTTTTGATGTAAGTAAAAACTCTTTTCTATGTGTAATATTAGCATATGAAGACATTTCTTCTTGATAAACTACCCTATTTTACATGAAAAAAAATCATTAGAAACCAATGAAAAATATCCTATTATATATAATAATAATAGAGAATGCAATTATTACATTTAAAAATGACATTCACATAACTAATGTAAAAGTATTACATTCCTTGTAAATTATAAAGAAATGAAAAATGAATTATTCATAAAGAAACAATTTGATCATTACATATGGGTTGATACTGTAATTTGTGTCAATATTTGTTGTAAAATATGGTAATTGGATCATTATATAAGACTTGCATTAACATATATTTTTTTTAATATTTATAGGTGATATAAAGAAAACATTTAGATATATTGTGATTATATAACATTTATCTCTTCTATTAATAATCAATATTATTAGTCCCCGAGGTGTAGGACAGTCGGTGACGGAGTGTGTTGTTAAGCCACTCTGTGATGTTAAAGTCACCGGTTCGAAACCTGCGGGGACAAAAAATCCAACCATGTTAAGGGTTGGTGTGGCTCAGGCCGGGTGCGATCCCCGGGTGATTTTGACGGCTTAGATGCCCCTGAGTCGCGGTTTCTCAAGCCACACGTTAATCGCAGGTCCTGCACAAATTAACAAACAAAAAAAAATAATCAATATTATTAAGAGTTATATTTAACAAAGAAAAATATAATATGTTTCACATGAATTTATTTATTTTTTATATGAACATAGAAAACTAATAATTACATGAATTTATTTTCCAAATTTGTTGGAATGAGAATGAACTTATGCAATCACTAGTAAAAACTTAAGGTTAAGGTTGGGATATTATATTTTGATTGACCCATTGGTAAAGAAATGTTGTTGGGTCCTTGTATACTAGTGGATATAAACATAAATTTTGGTTGATGCTTACTAATGATATGAACTAAATCTTCAATAACTTCTTGTTTCTCTCAAGCGCTCTATCATAACACCTTATAAAACTATACATGTGATCCTCAAAGAATGTGAGCATGAATGAGGGGATTTTGTTTTGTCTTGTCAAGACTAATAGTATAATATCACAGTGAGCTTGTTTCTTGATAAATTGTTCTCCGACAAAGGTATGTTGCATATAGAAATCAAAAAAATACTTTGATCATGTACCGTAAAGACTTCCTCTTTGCATATGGGATTATCTTTGGGCATTGCCTCTATATTTACACAATTCATGAATGATTTGTTAGACACACTATGGGCTAATATTATTTCATAAATCACATATCGACTGAAGAAAAAAAATTCCTTGACTATAATGCCTAAGAGATTATTTGTAATTACATTTCCACTTCACCTTCTTTATCATGGAATAAATTATTTTATAGCAAAAGATATCTTTTAATTTTGATGCATGGGAGTTTATTTTTAATTAATATTTAAACCACTTTAGATTCATTATAGTAATTCATATAAGAGATAAGTAGTTTTATATAATAAATTTAGAATTTTAAGCACAAGACAAGATCTAGTTGCGAGAAAAAAGAACTGCGCTAGCAAAATTCCAAGAGAAAAAAAAAGAAGACAAAATGAAATAACACTCAAGAAGACAAATTGTTGAAGAACCAATTCAAATTTCACTTATGTATTAATGCTTCACATAAGTACAATATATACACTCTCCAGGGAGAAATGTGCATAAGATTGGGGTGCTTTATTCATGCACTAGTTAGATTTATTCAATTCTTATCTAATCAATACCATCGATTAATACCATGAGTCACTAAGTGGTAAATGATAAGTTTGACTCTAGTAATAATAAAGGAAATTTGCACTTCCTAAGGGGATAAGTTATCCACATCCTGTGTGCATTATTTTCCCATTCAATGCCATATATTTAGACTTACTATAAATGGAACTACTTAAAATATGAAACCCCCTAAATTTTAAGAATAGCTAAAATTGGATGTCCCTTGAAAAGTGGAATGTTCTGCATGTACTCCACCACCCCCCCCCTGAATCACATCGTAGGAGTAGGAATGATGTATGAGTCCCAAAATCTTTTCTTCGTGTTAGGTACTGATGTATAAATAACTTATGAAAAGCATAATATTAAAAAGGTGAGGTAAATAGGGGAAACCCAATGGGAAGAAACCCACCCCCGCCCAAAAAACAAATGTGATACATATTATGTCTACTATGCAGTTTCTATGAAGAAAGATGGTGTTGTGGATCAACAACCCCACCATGTATCTATCTTGTACCATCATGTGGGAATCTCTTGGTCTTTTGTTGAGCATTGTACATTATTACAATAACAGTGAGTGCTCATGGAGTACCAAAACACTGATAGCTAGGTCTCTGTGACTTGGCAGTTTCTTCCACTAGCTCATTAGTTGCCAGTAAAGTATGATGTGCCCTCCCTAACTTGTGATTTGGATATGTAATAGGTTGGTGATGGTATTCCAAATCAAATTCTGAAATATGATAAAACATATTATATGAAGAATGTGTAGAATCATCTCGAAGATATTCCTTTGGAAGAGGTGGAAAAGGTGCAACCGGATCCTCCTAGAGTGCATGCAAGGGGCCTTCCTTGAACTTGTCATTTGATTTTTATCTACTTTATTCATTTGCATGTGTTATAAGAATAACATAATCAAATTTAGAAACAAAATGAGAAAATATATATACAACCTGAAATGATGATCCACCTACCCAAATACAACCCTGTAACGATCTGCCATATTCAAAATTATCGTTGAATCCAAAGTGAACTCAACTAACTTTCTTGTACATTGAATACTAATAGATGTTATATCAATATCGTCCTCCTAAAATTGCTAACTTATTTAATTCAATTAGAAAATACACTAGAAAATGAATACAAAATTTAATTTAAAATATTATTCACATTTCATACATATTTCTATTAGTGGTCTTGATAGTTAAGAACATGTGTTTCCTCCTATGAGGTCACTAGTTCAAATTTAGAGGGGGTTAGAGTATGTACACCTTTGTAGACTTTACCAGTCAAATCCCTGCGTAGAGGGGGTCCCTTGTCCCACAAACAAGTTGGTCACATACACCAATTTGGTGTCTCCCTGGGTCATGACCTTAAAATTACATTATTATTATTATTATTATTATTATTATCAATGTTGGCACAATTTTGACAAGCAAGTTCATCGCATATCCGCTATAAATCCATCAGATTTGATGAATTTGAAATCCCTATAAATGATTAATTTGAAATAAGTCCATTAAAGTTTCAAGTTCTCCATGCCTCTTTGTAGATTTTACTAACCAATGATATAATTTATTGGCCAACTTATCAATATAATTAAACTAGGAAAAATAATTTAAAGCATCTATTATAGCTAATGCATCACAATGTTATACATAATGAATGTGAAACAAACGAGACACTTCCCAAGAAAACTTTTCAACCAAACCTTCATGAATAACTCTCATAAATTAAGTTCCATCTGACCTACCACCATTTTATATTTTGACAAACTCATTTCAAATAATAATCCTAATAGGGATTCATACATTTATTGTGCAATCTTATCCTTTATTTTAGAAGACTACTAAATTTTGTTGCATGTGTCCCTCTTCCTCCTTCCATTAGATGTGTAATATATACAATAAGGTGTTTCTCCATTGTTTCATCTTTGCTTTCATACACCAAAATATAATAAAAGGGACTTGAGAAAAACAATTCCCTCAATTTTTCCTAGGAATTTTATTTTGTTATAAGTAAAAACTCTTTTCTAGATGTAATATGATTATATGAATAATATTCATTAGTTAAAGGAATAGTAGGCATTCCCTTGTGCCTACGCATGTCACATATGTCTTAATACAATTATAAAGGTAAATCTTGTATAGCCACAAAATACATAGTTTTTGTGATAGTGATTATTTTGGATTTATGAACATCTGTAACGATCCTCCTCGTTACGTCGACAAACCTCTGAGAACAGGTGAAATTTTTTTTTTTTAAAGTGTGTGCGCGTGTGTACAAGGGAAACAAATATGCCCGACTCTGCGTCGCCACCCGACGATGTACAGACGCAAACCATGACGAACACAACAAATGACGTAAGACGGACAACAAGTAACAACATGCATTTGACGACGATCAAACGACCATAAGTAAGACTGACTACCCGCTCGTCCTACCCTGCAGTGGTTAGGACCTCCAAGACACATAAGCAACGCTCAAGCCCGGGTTCCCATCGATTTTAACCATTTAAGGTCTCAGGGTTGGCGACTGTTCTGAGAAACATGGAGGTGTCTACATCCCACCCGACTCAGGCAAACCAAGCAATCAAAAGATCACAACTAATTACAACATTTATTATCGACGAGTTACCCAACTTTAAATGATGTAAATTTAGTTAGCCACAATCCTCATTTACTGAATCATACTAGCTTATTGATCTTAGTTCAAGACATTACATTGTACCTGTTATCAATGACAATTAATTTAACATCGTTACCCTATAAATAACCACATTACATTGATCATAACTAAATAAAATGATGACCACCTTGCAACTTACAAGTTATCTACAACCACTATTTCCACATTTACATAAAACATATAACAAACATCACCTTAACAGTTCCATAACCATTAGTACCAACATTAAACGTTTCATTACACTATCGTTACCTTAAAACAAATACATTGACATTAACCTTACCCCAATCTTTAACATGAAGCATTACATTACATTAATTTTTCCATTGCGCGCAAGTCTCCTTCATCAGGCAGCATGTCATTCAATACTTAAATATGCATGGGCGCCAAGTTAAGTAAGTTTAAAGCCATCATTAGAAATAACTAAATAAAAACTAAATTTCTAGATCCACCATCTACTACATAAATTCTCAATGCGTAAAAACTAAAATCTATGTCAACATTCACTACATACTAACCACTGCTCCAGAAGTTATAACTAACAATACAACTGCTTTATGCTGCGATAACATTACCCTAAAATAGAATTAAGAGTACATTTGATATTTTAATAACTTGCAAATAGAAAATCAATAAAATACCTCCCTGTATCTAACACTAACATTACAACTCAGGTGTTATCCATAAAAATTAAAACTACAGTATTATTACCATAATCACTGTAGTTATTAACAACAGATGAACTCCTTGACACGATCAAAAGTAGGCTAGGCATAAAGGATTGGATTTCAAATCCTTACTATTTGTATGCAGTTTGCTTATAAATTCTATTTCAAGCAAATTGCCATTTTAGAAGTAGAATAAGAAACAAGGTTCATCGGTTGAATTGCATCCCTTTCATAAACTGAATGGTGAGGCTGGGGACAACGATAAACATTGGATATCCAATACAAGCACCGCAGATAATGATGCGATGAACATGGACACGTACATAAATCTTTTGGATTTTATCCTATAATTGTTTACTGTGTAAAACTCGTGCTGATGTGCACATTTCTAGCAGCCATGCTATGGAGGAGTAATTGTTTCGAAAGGGATGATTTTCTATTTTACAATGATTCTGTGGGAGCTGCTTAGAAAAAGTTGATTTAACTGGTTATCTATCAGAGACACCCAGGTTTCAAAAGATCGGAATGATGGCTTCAACAGAACTGAGAATGATGCTTCAGGAGGTCTTCGGAGAAAAAAAAAATTCAACAGATGTGGTAAGTGCACAAGGGCATATCTGTTCCAATAAATTACCTAACAATTATGAAGATCAATCATCTAAATTAAGAGAAAAAGAAAAACTAAACAGAAAACACGTGGCAAATTAGATTGGAGACTTTTAAGGTTGCCCAGTGCGCCAAGGTGAGTTAGTTGGGTGTAAATGGAGCTAGTTTAAGTGATGATGTTTTTTTTTTACACTTATAAAAACAAAATATCCTAGACTTGGTTTTTGTACTGCCTCATTCTTAGATGCTTAGTTCGACATTGATTTTTCACTTGGTTTATCGCAAGTAGTCTCCAACTTAATGAATTACTTCAATTTCAATCCTCAGTTCAAGTGCCAAAGTAAATATAATGAACAATCATGGGAAGCTATTTTGATTAATCAAACCAAATTAGATGTGAAATTTTTGGGTTTTTCTTAAATTGATATTGAGTATTCCATATTGCCCTAGTCTGATAAGAGTCTATGATAATGTTCAGGTTGTCAGAATTTGTCTGGACGGAAATTTAGAGGAACCGTACCTGTCGATATTCAGTTAACATGTAAGCGGTATTGTATGTATATATATAAATATCATTTTTTTTTTTTCAAAAACCCAAAGCAAAATAAAAAAAGGGTCTCTAAGGTAAACCTATTGATTGTAAGTCAAAAAGACTGTAAGTGTGAGCAGTATGGTAGAGACAATGGTCAAACTGTTGTGATATGGTTAAGTGGTCAAAAAGGCGCGGTTACTCTCCACCAGATCGCAGAGGTATACTACCCAACGGAGAGAGGTGGTCAAATTTCGTGGGTAACCTTCACGGTCGCAGAGACGCACCCACCCAAATGCAGAGGTTCTAGGTCAAAATCGCGCAGGTATCCTTCATGAATCGCACCAGAAAACAAAAACACAGAGAACAGATCTTCCTTAACCATACCACAATAGAACTTCCAGCAACATCCTTCATTTAATTTGATCCATCGACTACCAACATTAAGAGGATTCATTATCAAGGCGCACAGAACTTCTGGTAAAAGGGATTACGTTCACTCAATTTGCAACACGTGATTAATTTGTTTTTTTTTTTCTTTTTGTTTTCAGCCAGAATAACCATTCAACGCCGACAACAATGTTTTATGGATTTCTTCCATCAGTGGTATCAAGATTTAGGAAACGTTGGTTAACTATGGGGATTCATAATATAAAAGAGGCAATGCAGCTAACAGAACAATAAGGACTGGAGCACTATCAATCAGAGGTAGGGTAAGGTCAGAGATCCTCGGCTTTTACACAGTAACACAGTAAAAGTATTTTGCTAAAATTAGGCTCCTTCATCTACCACAACAAGGAATTTACAACCTAGTTTCTGTGTAAATAACAGAGGTGAAATTCAACGCAATATCTAACTAAATAACAATGCAACCATGTACATTCTACTAGACATTACAACTACATCAGCGATTGTCAATGACTGAAAATTTTTACAGCAATAATTTAAATGCGAAAATACCAAATCTAAGCATCCTACTCCACCAAACATCGAGCGTACCTTTTTCCTTATCGCATGCCTTGTATGACGTCCTCACGCTCCTTGCCGCTCCTGCTCGCCGACCGTTGAGACTACACCGGTACCTCCCAGCCAACACTAAGGGTACTCTGCTTCCCCCTTAGCCCCCCGAGTCGCAAAGGGGCCGCACACTATCCAGATGGTATGTCTAGCTTCCCAGCTCGCCTCGCAAGGCCGAGCTACCACTCCTATCTGAGCTGGAAAATCCCAACTCTCCACAAGTAATCAGTCAAGTCACAAATCCGGTAGCGTAACGTTACGCTAACAGCCGCCCCCTTTCTTCCTCATCTTCCCTTTCTTTTATAGAGTTTTACACCTCCAACTTTCCCCTAATCACATTTAATTTAAGTTTTAATGAAAATATTCTAAATATTCTCCTTCTCACAAGTGTCGTCCATCCCCCTCTTTTCTCCATTAATTATTTTCTTTAAATTTATTAATTGTCTCAATTCCCTCACCCACCTAGAGTTGCTCCTAAATTTACTCCTAGGTGTTCCTAGATCCCCTTAGATGTTTTAAATACTTTCCCTAAAATAAAGTTGCTAATTTAGTTCATTTTTAGAAGGTTCTTAATTGCAGATTCCTTACTATGTTGACCTCTCTTTTTACCATAAGTTCAACTCTTTCCTTAATTATGTTTCCCCCATTCCTAAGTTTCCTAATTTTTATTTATCCCCATCTTTCCCCTTTTTATTTGAGTCAAAAAGGCAGTTGCGCTATTTACTCCTTCCTTTTATGATTAATTTAAAAAAAAAAAATTATACTTCCACAAGTTAACTAATTAAATCCTTCTTTTCAAATTCACAACCACAGATTTGAATTAATTTCTTCTTCTCTTTATTTTACCCTACAAACTTTATGAAGACTAAAACTATAGCTTAAGTGGTTTTTGGTTTAATGTTAAATTTGTTTTTATTTTATATATAACATATATATATATTTTTTTTTATAGGGTAAATTTCTTAGGGTCAGACAAAAATTTACACCTAGAGAAGTTTTAGACTTAGATTTAGATTCTAAACTGGGCGACAATTATTTAGTTAGGGAAAATGTTTAATGATTTCTTAAGGCGTTAATGTCTTAGGGCCATCTAGGTTTGTTTCTTCTTCATCAACGCGATGTGCCCTTCAGGACGCACTACGTGCTCCAAGGGTGCCACTCACCTCGTTCATTTCTTTTGCGCGACGTGCCCTTCAGGATGCACCACATGCTCCAAGGGTGTCACTCGCCAACTTGTGTTTCTTTTGTGCGACGTACCCTTCAGGATGCACCACGTGCTCCAAGGGTGCCACTCGCTAACTTGACTGATTGGTAGATATCAATAACCCCTGGAGTCAACACTCTGCCAGGTGAACTTGTGGGAGAATAAGGGCTCTAAGGAATAAGGCCCCCGCCTTATTGTGTGCCCCATAGAATCATCGCGAGCAACTGTCACAGTATGCCCTCACGGCATCGTGGATCCTCTCGAACTAGGTAATCGTTAACCTATAGTTTGAGCCACGACGGGAGTGCTAGTAGGCTATGGCAGGGCTGTTGTCCACACCTCTCCCTCAACCTCTCAAGAAATCGTGTGTGGCCCCTTTACTCCTTATGTGAGTTTCGTCGGCAAGCTATCGTCAGCCTGCGTCATCAACAATCGTGTCAGAACATCTCCACATCTAATCATCAAATCAATGAAATATCACAGTAAATAAATCAACCCAAATAGCACACTCCCTGACTCAATCCAGAGTCCAAGGGGGTTCCATCGATGCCTCTGCATCCTCAAGGTCCAAAACCATGCACACTCATTAAAACTGAGTCAATAGCACCTGTCTACGTCAAAGCAGTAAAACATCATGTCATCTATCATAACGCATCATAATCAAGGATAAATTTTTTAACATCACAAAAGTCTAGATCACTTGCGAGCAAGTGTCCTCAAGAATAAGTTTTCTCAGTGCGCCAGAGAGGGATGTTACATACACCCCCTCTTGGTCTAAACTTCGTCCCGAATTTTCCCAGTACATATGCCGAAATAAATGTATCACAATATCATAAGTCTATCTATCAAACAAAAATGGAACTGCTCATGCATATCATATGCGTCCTCCCAGGTCGCCGAGTTCGGACTATAACTGTCCCACTAGACCTTGACCTGATCTATCATTCGACGTCATAACTGTCGAACGCGATGATCTAAAATGCGGACTGGCTCAGCCGTGAGCGCTCCCTCGCCCGATACCTGCGAGGAACTCATGTCAATAACATGTGTAGGATCACTAATATAATGTCTCAAAACAGATACATGAAATACCCCGTGCATATGCCTCAAAGAATCAGGCAAGGCCAGTCAATAGGCCACGGGCTCCTTTCTCCACAATCTCGAAAGGTCCCACAAACCTAGGAGAGAGTTTAGCTCCCTTTCCAAACTCGATCGAACTCTTATGCGGTTTAACCTGCAGGAAGACTCGATCGCCGACCTCATAACTACGGTCGACTCGGTGCGCATCGGCATAACTCATCTATCTATCCTGCACTTCTTTAATCCCTTGTCTTATAGTTTACATTTTCTCTTCCATTTCTTGGATCACTTCTGGTCCCACCAGGACCCTATCCTCAAGCCGATCCCAACTCAAGGGCATCCGACATGGTCGTCCGTACAGAAACTCGAAGGGCGCCACCTTAATGGTGCTCTGGTAACTATTGTTGTAAGCGAACTCTACCAGTGGCAAGAATTCCTCCCAATGCTTTTGTTGGTCCATCATGTACATGCGCAACAAGTCTTCCAAGGTTTGGTTCGTTCGTTCTATCTTCCCGTCAGTCTCCGGTGATACGTAGTACTAAAGTTAAGTTGGGTTCCCAAGGCCTCTTGGAAACTCATCCAAAATCGTCCAGTAAACACCGATCCTCGATCGGATATAATCTTCTTAGGCACGCCATGCAGCCTCACAATCTCACTGATGAAAACTCCAGCAATGTCAGGTGCCTGATACGTCGTACTTACAGGAATAAAGTGAGCACTCTTCATCAGAGTGTCGACTACTATGAAAACATAATCATGTCTCCTTGCCGTCAATGGTGATCCTACAATAAAATACATCGAAATGACCTCCCATTTCAATTATGGGATGGCATGTGGTTGAAGTAATCCTGCTGGGTGTCTATGTTCATCATTTACCTGCTGACACTCTAGACATCAGGCCACATAGTTGACTATGTCGGCCTTCATTCCCTTCCAAAAAAATAAGGGCTTAAGGTCTACCCTCATCTTCGTGACTCCCAGGTGAGCCATATAAACTTCTCTATGAGCTTCTCTCATGATCAACATCCTCAACTCGTCGTTGGGCGGTACGTAAATCCGACCCTTAAACCTCGATAACCCATTGCTATCTAAGAAAATCCCTCATATTATGGTACCATCTTTGTGTTTTGTCCGATAAAACCCTCGACCTCCTTGTACCATTCGTCATCACGCTGTAAGGTGAGAATTTTCTCACGTAAATTCATTTGAAGAGGAAATACCGAAAAAAATGCATGGCCTTCAACTCACAGTATCCGCCACTTGGTTCACCGTTCCCTTTATGTAAGTAATCTCAAAGTCGTACTCACCAAGCAATTCTGACCAACGTCGTTGTCGCGTGTTCAGGTCGCCTTGCATAAAAATATGGTGTAGTCCACAATGATCAGTCTTTAATTCAAATTTTCGTCCAACAAGGTAGTGTCTTCAAACCTTCAAGGCATATACAATGGCTAATAACTCCACATGGTGCGTCACGTAGTTTTCGTCATACCTTTTCAATTTCCTCGAAATGTAAGCAATCACTCATCCGTCTTGCATCAAGACTCCACCTAAACCTTCCTTGGATGCGTTTGTACATACCAAGAACTCCACTTCCATGTCAAGGAGCATTAGTATCGGCGTTGTTGTTAACAACTCCTTAAGCCTCCAAAATGATTCCGTACATTTCTCGGTCCAAACAATCTTCATGTTTTTCTTCTGTAATTCCGTGATCGCATTGCTATCTTCGAAAATCCCTCGACAAACCATCAATAGTATCCTGCTAAACCCATAAATCTACGCACTTCTATGAAATTCGTCAGCGCCGACCATTCCATAATAGCCTCAACCTTGGATGGATCCACGGTGATACCTTCGTCGAGGATGACATGCCCTAAGTAGTGAATCCTCGATTGAAAAAAAAAACATTTGGACAACTTCCCATACAATTTGTGCTCTCGCAGACACTATAGTACCAAGCGTGAGTGCTCTTCATGCTCCTCTATCGTACGAGAGTAACTCAAAATATCGTCAATGAATACTTGGACGAACTTGTCTAGGTACATGCAGAACACCCATTCATCAAACTCATAAATACTCCAGGGGTGTTTGTCAGTCCAAATGGTAGAACAGTAAACTCGTGATGTCCCAACCTCATCTTAAAGGCGGTATTAGGGACGTTATCCTCCTTGATCCTCAACTGGTGATATCTTGATCGCAAATCAATTTTGGAGAACACCGTCCCACCCGTCATTTGATCGGACAGATCATCAATTCTTGGTAAGGGGTACTGATTTTTGATCGTAGCCTTGTTCAGTCGACGGTAGTCAATGCAAAGCTTCCACGATCCGTCCTTCTTTCATATGAAAATAACAGGTGCACCCCACAGTGACACACTAGGACGTATCAGTCCCAGGTCCAGTAACTCCTTCAGTTTCATTTTCAACTCTTGCAACTCCGGGGTCGACATCCGATAAGATGTTCTAGCTATCGGTTCCATCCCTGGTTTTAGGTCGATGGTGGACTCCAATTCCCTTTCTGGCGGAATCCCAGGTAACTCCTCTGGAAATACATCCGCAAACTCCTTCACCACCGGAAGGTGCTCTATACCTTCCGCTACTCCCTTTTTGTTTAGCGCAAGGATCGCATAAAGCTTGTACCCCTTGCGCATACTCTTCCATAGCTGTAAGGAAGAGATGAACCTCAGGGAAACTCCCTGGTTTCGTCCTACTATCACACGTCTTTTTCCTTCATCATCGACCAAGCTCAACTGTTTCGTCTTACAGTTGAGTATCACCTCATGTGATTCCAACCAATCCATTTTGATCACGACATCACAAGATCCTAAGATCGTGATGTACAAGTTGACCCTCATGACAAACTCTTGCAGGTTAAGGGCACATCCTGTCACCTTTCCTCCAACCTTTTGTTTGGCTCCCAAAGCCATATCTACAAAGCTAAACTCATCTTGTTCGACTGCCTTTACCTTAATCCTTTTTAGTGCTACACCAGAAATGAAACTCTCAGTAGCACCTGGGTCTATCAAAATACTAAGGGTCTGGTCCGCGACAGTACCTGTCGTCTCGAGCACAGTCGACTGGTGCTCTGCCTGGCGGTTATTCACCGCTGCATGGATCCGATGGGCTTTGCCCATATCTCCCACTGTAGTGGGTCTGGTTGATCTGGACACTCTGGTTCTCTCCACAGGACAGTCGCGCTGGTAGTGTGGCTCCCCACATGTCCAACACCCCTTCTTCGACCCAGTAGTCCCGGTACCCGAAGTAGAAGATGACGACCCACTGGCCTAGAACCCTGGTCTGTTCTTCTGAACAGGCCTAAACTGCTGCTACTACGGGCGACGTTGTTGCTGATGTTGTGGTCCCCAATAAGGTGTCCACTGCTGAGGCAACAGTCGTCGGGGTGTATTGAAAGTGGATCCCCTCTGGAAGCCACAATATCCTGGCATATGTCTCGCTGGGGTCTGGTGCTGTTGTATCTCATATGAAACCTGCCCTGCTGGTCTCGCTGGAGTCCTAGTCTGACCCCCACTGATAAGCTCCTCCTCTGCTATGAGGGCCTTCTGGATAGCGTCGTGCAAGATTTGAGGCATCATAATCCTAACCCTTGCACTCAGGTTGTCATTAAGGCCAAACACAAATCGGTTCACCTTAAGTTTCTCTGAGTTAAGGTGCGGAGCATACCGGAGCAGCTCCATAAAACGTGCCTCGTACTCGGGCACCATACGACCTCCCTGTCGTAATGCGTTGAACTCATTGAGTTGACGCTCAATGAATTCCTCTGAAAGATACCTCTCTCGGAACCATTCCTCGAACAGTTCCCATGACACGTCTTCGACGGCCATGTTCAGCTGCGGTAGGAGCGTCTTCCACCATAGAAGAACGCTCCTCTTCAGTTGAAATACCGCCATGCGGACCTTCATGTTGGAGGTATAATCGCGAAGTGCAAAGCACATCGCCATGTTCTCCAACCATGCCTCGGTGGCTGCACCATCCAGGGCACCAAAGAACTCGAGAAATTTGACCTTCTCGAGTTCCCGGTGAATGCTACCTGTAACAGTCGGTGCATGCGGCAGAACCTCAGCGGGTGTTGTCGCCCTGGCCTCATCCCTGTCCAAGAACCTACTTGCCTCCCTGGGGGTTAGACCCCTCAGGAGTGGATGCTATTGGAGGCGTCACGCCGCCTCCCCTAGCGCCCCGTCGTCTGCCTCTGCGGCGTCCCCTAACCATGGTTACCATTCACACACACAATCAACCCGATCAACAACAGTATAATCAAATCAAATCATGTCACGAAATCCGTAGTGAATCCCAAGTCGTGGGTCGAACCTGCTTTGATACCATATGTAACGATCCTCCTCGTTACACCGACAAACCTCTAAGAACAAGTGCAAATTTTTTTTTTTTTAAAGTGTGTGCGCGCGTGTACAAGGGAAACAAATATGTTCGACTCTGCGTTGCCACCCAATGACGTACAGACACAAACCATGACGAACACAGCAAATGATGTAAGATGAACAACAAGTAACAACATGCATTTGACGACGATCAAACGGCCATAACTAAGACTAACTACCCACCCGTCCTACCCTGCAGCGGTTAGGACCTCCAAGACACATAAGCAACGCTCAAGCCCAACTTCCCATCGATTTTAACCATTTAAGGTCTCAGGGATAGCTACTGTTCTGAGGAACATGGAGGTGTCTACATCCCGCCCGACTCAGGAAAACCAAGCAATCAAAAGATCACAACTAAGTACAACATTTATTATCGACGAGTTACCCAACCTTAAATGATGTAAATTCAGTTAGCCACAATCCTCATTTACTGAATCATACTAGCTTATTGATCTTAGTTCAAGACATTACATTGTACCTATTATCAATGACAATTAATTTAACATCGTTACCCTATAAATAACCACATTACATTGATCATAACTAAATAAAATGACGACCACCTTGCAACATACAAGTTATCTACAACCACTATTTCCACATTTCCATAAAACATATAACAAACATCACCTTAACAGTTCCATAACCATTAGTACCAACATTAAACATTTCATTACACTATCATTACCTTAAAACAAATACATTGACATTAACCTTACCCCAATCTTTAACATCAAGCATTACATTACATTAATTTTTCCATTGCACGCAAGTCTCCTTCATCAGGCAACATGTCATTCAATACTTAAATATTCATGGGCACCAAGTTAAGTAAGTTTAAATCCATCATTAGAAATAACTAAATAAAAACTAAATTTCTAGATCCACCATCTACTACAAAAATCCTCAATGCGTAAAAACTAAAATCTATGTCAACATTCACTACATACTAACCACTGCTCCAGAAGCTATAACTAACAATACAACTGCTTTATGCTGCGATAACATTACCCTAAAACAGAATTAACAGTACATTTGATATTTTAATAACTTGCAAACAGAAAATCAATAAAATACCTCCCTGTATCTAACACTAACATTACAACTCAGGTGTTATCCATAACAATTAAAACTACAGTATTATTACCATAATGACTGTAGTTATTAACTGCAGATGAACTCCTTGACACGATCAAAAGCAGGCTGGGCATAAAGGATTGGATTTCAGATCCTTGCTATTTGTATACAGTTTGGTTATAAATTCTATTTCAAACAAATTGTCATTTTAGAAGTAGAATAAGAAACAAGGTTCATCAGTTGAATTGCAGCTTTTTCATAAACTGAATGGTGAGGTTGGGGACAACGATAAACATTGGGTATCCAATACAAGCACCGCAGATAATGATCGGATGAACATGGACACGTACATAAATCTTTTGGCTTTTATCCTGTAATTGTTTACTGTGTAAAACTCGTAATGATGTGCACGTTTCTAGCAGCCATGCTATGGAGGAGTAATTGTTTCGAAAGGGATGATTTGCTATTTTACAATTATTTTGTGGGAGCTTCTTAGAAAAAGTTGATTTAACTGGTTATCTATAAGAGACACCCAGGTTTCACAAGATCAGAATGATGGCTTCAACAGAACTGAGAATGATGCTTCAGGAGGTCTTCGGAGAAACAAAAAAATCAACAGATGAGGTAAGTGCACAAGGGCATATATGTTCCAATAAATTACCTAACAATTATGAAGATCAATCATCTACATTAAGAGAAAAAGAAAAACTAAATAAAAACACGTGGAAAATTAGATTGGAGACTTTTAAGGCTGCCCAGTGCACCAAGGTGAGTTAGTTGGGTGCAAATGGAGCTAGTTTAAGTGATGATGTTTTTTTTTTTACACTTATAAAAAAAAAATATCCTAGACTTGGTTTTTGTACCGCCTCATTCTTATATGCTTAGTCCGACATTGATTTTTCACTTGGTTTATCGCAAGCAGTCTCCAACTTAATGAATTGCTTCAATTTCAATCCTCGGTTCAACTGCCAAAGTAAATATAATGAACAATGATGGGAAGCTATTTTGATTAATCGAACCAAATTAGATGTGAAATTTTTGGGTTTTTCTTAAATTGATATTGAGTATTCCATATTGCCCTAGTCTGATAAGAGTCTATGATAATGTTCAGGTTGTCAGAATTTCTCTGGACGGAAATTTAGAGGAACCGTACCTATCGATATTCAGTTAACGTGTAAACGGTATTGTATGTATATATATAAATATAATTTTTATTTTTTTCAAAAACCCAAAGAAAAATAAAAAAAGGGTCTCTAAGGTAAACATATTGACTGTAAGCCAAAAAGACTGTAAGTGTGAGCAGTATGGTAGAGACAATGGTCAAATTGTTGTGATATGGTTAAGTGGTCAAAAAGGCGCAGCTACTCTCCACCAGATCGTAGAGGTATACTACCCAACGCAAAGAGGTGGTCGAATTTCGTGGGTAACCTTCACAGTCGCAGAGACGCACCCACCCAAATGCAGAGGTTCTGGATCAAAATTGCGCGGGTATCCTTCATGAATCGCACCAGAAAAAAAAAACACAGAGAACAGATCTTCCTTAACCATACCACGATGGAACTTCCAGCAACATCCTTCATTTAATTTGATCCATCGACTACCAACATTAAGAGGATTCATTATCAAGGCGCACATAACTTCTGGTAAAAGGGATTACGTTCACTCAATTTGCAACACATGATTAATTTTTATTTTTATTTTCTTTTTGTTTTTAGCCAGAATAATCATTCAACGTCGACAACAGTGTTTTATGGATTTCTTCCATCAGTGGCATCAAGATTTAGGAAACGCTGGTTAACTATGGGGATTCATAATATAAAAGAGGCAATGCAGCTAACAGAACAATAAGGACTAGAGCGCTATCAATCAGAGGTAGGGTAAGGTCGGAGATCCTCGGCTTTTACACAGTAACACAGTAAAAGTATTTTGCTAAAATTAGGCTCCTTCATCTACCAAAGCAAGGAATTTACAACCCAGTTTCTGTGTAAATAACATAGGTGAAATTCAATGTAGTATCTAACTAAATAACAACGCGACCATGTATAGTCTACCAGACATTACAACTACATCAGCGATTGTCAATGACTGAAAAATTTTACAGCAATAATTTAAATGCGAAAATACCAAATCTGAGCATCCTACTCTACCAAACATCGAGCGTACCGTTTTCCTTATCGCCTGCCTCGTATGATGTCCTCACGCTCCTTGCCGCTCCCGCTCGTCGACCGTCGAGACTACACCGGTACCTCCCAGCCAACGCTAGGGGTTCTCTGCTTCCCCCTTAGCCCCCCGAGCCGCAAAGGGGCCGCACACTATCCAGATGGTACATCTATCTTCCCAGCTCACCTCGCAAGGCCGAGTTACCACTCCTATCTGAGCTGGAAAATCCCAACTCTCCACAAGTAATCAATCAAGTCACAAATCCAGCAGCGTAACGTTACGCTAACAGCCGCCCCCTTTCTTCCTCATCTTCCCTTTCTTTTATAGAGTTTTAGACCTCCAACTTTCCCCTAATCACATTTAATTTAAGTTTTAATGAAAATATTCTAAATATTCTCCTTCTCACAAGTGTCGTCCATCCCCTTCTTTTCTCCATTAATTATTTTCTTTAAATTTATTAATTGTCTCAATTCCCTCACCCACCTAGAGTTGCTCCTAAATTTACTCCTAGGTGTTCCTAGATCCCCTTACATGTTTTAAATACTTTCCCTAAAATGAAGTTGCTAATTTAGTTCATTTTTAGAAGGTTCTTAATTGCAGATTCCTTACTATGTTGACCTCGCTTTTTACCATAAGTTCAACTCTTTCCTTAATTATGTTTCCCCCATTCCTAAGTTTCCTAATTTTTATTTATCCCCATCTTTCCCCTTTTTATTTGAGTCAAAAAGGCAGTTGCGCTATTTACTCCTTCCTTTTATGATTAATTTAAAAAAATATTTTTATACTTCCACAAGTTAACTAATTAAATCCTTCTTTTCAAATTCACAACCATGGATTTGAATTAATTTATTATTCTCTTTATTTTACCCTACAAACTTTATGAAGACTAAAACTATAGCTTAAGTGGTTTTTGGTTTAATGTTAAATTTTTTTTTATTTTATATATAACATATATTTATATA